>QPKB01000001.1:86901082-86917143 GCA_003546025.1 Camphora micrantha
AAAAATAAAAAGTGTTATGTTATATTTTGAACCAAACCAATTTAAATTGATAGCCATAAATCTAATTGCATGAATTTGTCTTTTTGTGTAGACCTCTTGACCACGTTTGATCTATCCAATGGATGATACCTTAAGATCTTATTAAGTGCATACTCTGAAAAATTCTTCTATGGTTATATGAGAAGGAGCCATCAACCATATAGGGTGACTTTTAAAACTAAAAAAGTTCAAGATCTATGAAGAATAGACACTAAAAGGACAATATCATCCATGCATCAGAGCCTCTTAAAATGTATATTTTTCTGAAAGAGATTGTAGTCAATTCCAGATTCAAATCACCAGGTTGCAACATTCAAAGATTTAGATCGGGATTATATGAATACAAATGTGCATTTGAATCTTCTCAGTTCAAGAAAAGTTTTATACCCAATTATCTTCCCAATTGAATTCTTCAAGTATTTGAAGAATTGGATACCTATTGATATAAAAGTAGAATGTAAGTTTAAAACTTGATTTTTTTTTCCTCACTCACCCATTGGATAAGAAATGCTTGTATTTATAAATGTATAAGAAGGCGATTGTACAACTATCATAAGAGTAAGGATTATTGCTGATGTAAATGAATGATTGGGTTTTTAGTGATTTGCTTGCTAAAATTAGCTATTTGGAAAATTGCTAAAATGTTGGCAACCCATTTGTAAAATTAGATGTTGATAAGGCATTTCTACTTTTAGTGATTTTACCAAAGAAGTATATATGATTCAACCCTGGGATTTACTGTTGAGCACTATCCTCATTTATTAAAGGCATCCTTCAACAACTGACACCCTTAGTTGATGAATGGCCCTTTTCTTCATTGATCAAAGACAATAAAGCATGGGCAGAACTACAGGGACCACTTAGAAACTTTGAAATACAAAAACTGAAAAAAAAAAAAAAAAAAAAAAAAAAAAAAAAAACCTGATGTTTTGGAGAATTCCAGTTTATGAACCAGAAGTGATAATAATGGAGTTTCTATACATTTTTTTTTTTCCCTTTTCTATCAACCTTGTGCTGGTTGTATTTGGGCCCTTTGTGGACAGGGATACACCTTCTTCTTTTTTGTGGGGTAGGGATATCAATTGCTTGTATCAAGACAGTATATCAGATCACTATTGAGTTGAGTGCCTTTGGGAGCATGATTGAGGGATGGGCAATTCATCCCATCTTTCACATGGGACTAAAAAACAAACGTGGCCAAACATATCATCCAGTGCACCTCATTATCACACTCAAACTTGGACACCATGACTATTCTCTCTGACAGAACGCAGAGACTATCAGGGTGACTCGGCTTCTTTAACATCTGTTGGCTGACTCAGACCTGATAGTGGCTCTTTTTTTTTTCTCCCAGAAATGTTGATAAATTATTATTGTGATAAATTGAAAATAAAGTAGGAAAAATGATTATAACATACTATTAATTTTCATAGTATGTTTCCATTAACTTGTCATTAATCCTATGTGAGCAATTTCCTTATCATTGATAAGTGCGCGGACATTGGAAAGAAAGTCCCTAATCTGGTACAACCCTTCACCAACTGTCCCTGTTATTAAAGGGTTTTAAACAAGAAATAATAGATAATTAAGGGACAATTTAGTGATGGGAGTCATTTCTTCACCTTTGGTCATCTCTCTTGCATGTGCAAGAGGTCTTTTTTTGGCATGTACTGGAGGTTATTCCTTCAGTAGTCCCATCTCTCAAGGGTCTAGATACCTTATCTAGTAAGTGTGTGTGTGTGTGAGAGAGAGAGAGAGTGATAAAAATCAAATTAATAACTTGGGTCCTAAACTCAATGATGGTGCAGCTACCATGAGCCTCAGTCATGAGTGGAGCAAAATTCTATGGAGTTGTTGAGGTTTATTGGATTATAATATATATTTGTTATTTTTGCCCTGGTATTCTATTGATAAAGAGTCCACCTCCGCCACGACTCAGTTGAATTTTCAAGTGAACACCAGTCACTAGAGTAGGGTTATGAATTTTTAAACAGAACATGGTTAGGTTGTGTATTGCGAATTAATTAGTAGCTAAGCAAACTTAGCTAGACCTTTCATAATTACTCTGTTTGGATGACGTCGCTCTATTTTTAACCATAAAAATTTAAAAAAAAAAAAAAAAAAAACCCATTGTTTGTCCACTGGTAACCATGGCATTTGACTCTCTCTCTCTCTCTATCTCTTCTGCTTTGATGCACTTAAGAAGAAAAGTCCAAATAATTGCATGTTTGTAGGGTCATTGCTTTGGTGCAAAGATATATGTCTCGGGTGTCATACGTGATGTCATGTATGATAATACAGATTCTAGACCTGCGAGCACCCACTTTGTACAAGATTATCAAAGGTTATGTATGTCTTTAGTTTGGACTCTCCTAGAAGCCACTACACTAGGTGATGACCTTTAATTGGATATTTGTAGAGCCCCATTAATCATTTTATCTAAAGTCTTGAAATGAATGGCTAAATTGATAGAAGGGATGAGCTCTCATTGCATGCCTATGATTACATTAATGGCCTGTTATTTACCAAAAAAAAAAGAAAAAGAAAAGGACCTCTATGTTTTCATATACTACATAGGAATTCATGCCACAGATGGTTAAGAATGAAGACCAAATATGAATATGTAAAAACGATAATCAAATACCAACCCCCTCACCCCACGTTTAATGAAAATTGAATCGAACGAAAAATAAAAATCAAATCTAATAATTCAAAACATAAGTAAGTGAAGATTACATCTGACTTCTACTTTATATCCTTCACTACTCACCTCATATCATTTACCTCTTACCTATTTATTAATTTATGTTGGAGCTCATTTGATGATAAATTCTTATATACTCAAATTATATGTAATCGAACACAAAAATATAGGCCCTAATTGAATCTAAATTGATAGATAATTTATTACAAGTTTAATTTCTTTTATCTGGTGGGGCCACAATTTCGTTTGGACACTAGTGAAATTTCTAAGTTGTGGCCATTGGGGATCTAGAATCATGACATCCTTGGCGTTGGACAAAATGCCACGTATAACAAGCTTCTGCATCACAATTGAAAAGTATAATAAGACAAACCACGCATATTATATATATTAAAAGTGTTCAATCAAACCCCACTACTTCTTTAAATATATAAAACACTCTTAGGCAGTGGGAAAACAGCACCTGATTGGTTGCCAACAGAAAAAAAACTCTCACCTAAAGATTTTAGATCTTTGGTTACACACAGACACATGCGGCAGGGTTGTTGCATAAACTTTTAGGCATGGTCGAAACCAATACATTATATCTTACGTTGTGACCATCACCCCACTACAATTCAACTTTAAATAAATACGAAGAAGTATAACTTATTTAAAAATTTGATTAAAAATAGATTGGAATGGAGAGAAAAAAATGTTCTCGACCCCAACACAATTGGAATAAGGCTTTAGTGATGATGATCATGATGATGTTTTATATGTGATTGGTCACATGGCAAAGCTCATCCATGTGAAAGAGAATAGAGACTTTGAATATAAGACGGTACACATTTCACTTTGAGTAGTTTAAATTAATAAGAGGATTTATGTTATGTTGCCACATTCTTCTTCCACTAAAAATATTAAAAAAAAAAAAAGAAAGAACTTTAAGCTCACTTTGAGGGGACTTTTTGTTGAGTTTATTGCCTCATTGGATCCCAAGGTTCCTCAAAGTGACCTAATCGGATTCTTCTTTTACTTTGTGAAAAGAAAAAGTGTGCACATAATCATTTGTTTTTAGAGAAAGAGCTCCTTGAAAGAGTTTATCTTTCAACAAAAGTTAAAAGGAGATAGAATATCTCTTTCATTAATCTATGTAATCTTTAACACACAGATACGTACACTTATAACTTTCACAATTTGCCTCACTCTCTATAACTAACCCTACAACTTACTAAACTCATCTAATAATTACAGCTCCTATAAATAAATGCATCAACTACTCACACTTACATAAATATGAAAACTACTCCTATTCATAGGCAAACAAATTTAATCTCCAACTATTCGAGAACATCTTTTTAAACTTCTTAGGTTATTCCTAGTAACTCTCCTATCATAAACTCACACGTAGAAATAATCATTCTGTATAATGCAAGTCATATCAATCCCAGTCACCGGGATTCTGTGAAGCCCTAGCCTCAGCATCCTATCTATCATCTAATCCTGTCGTCGGTGGACGGAAATCTTCCAAAGGACTTTCTTTGATGGGGCAAATGAAATAATGCTAATTGGGTTTGGTAGGAATTGATTGTCCTTGCAAACCGTCAACAGTTCACATATATGCTTTTGTGTTTTCCATGGAAAACCCTTCACCTACGTACATACAAATCAGGGAGGCAAAAGAGATGAATTGGTTTGGACGGCCGCTTAGGAGTGTCCAAGCCTTGATCAAGTCCTACTCAAAATGTAATCACTATATATCATGCAAAATTATTGTGATAAATCATAAGTGGTGACATCTGCATTTTATTTTAAACTAAAATAATACCAATTCATGGGGAATAGTCTTTTTATCGTGGTTGGAATTGATTGATCGTAGGTGAGCTCTCTCTAAATATTATAAATTAAAAAAAAATTCGCAAAAAAGAGATGTTCACAGAGAATTGTCTGCAAACTAGTGATCACTGTTGCTTCATTTTGAAACTAAATTTCGTGAATACACACATACTCCATGTGGGGAGATTCTAATCGTCCCAAAGCTGTTTAACTAATGGCCTAATCTTCAGTCCGGCTGAACGCGTCCCGGCTGTGGTAGTGGAGCGCCAGCCGGGATGCGGTTCATGGTCCCAGTCCGGCTGGGGCTGTCCTCCGCTAAGCCCGGCTCCGACACGCATCCCGGCTGCGAGACTGCCAGCCGGACTGCGTGCTTAAAAATATCTCCTGCCTCCAGGCGCATGACGACAAGACAGATGTCATCCTGGCCGTCCAACCCTCTGACAGGGCAGCATCCGACGGTCACAGCCCCATCGGGGGAGGCCCAAGAAAGGATCCAGTGAGATCTTCGCCTGCCATTGAGTCCAGACAGGATCAGGCCCAATGTGACTGGCATTTAATGCGACATGGGCTGATCGGACCGGCAATTAATGCAATGTGGGCTGTGATGGACCGCCATTTATTATTTTGTGAGCTGATGATCTCAGCATCCAGATCATCAAGCCCATGACAAAGTCTCTGGTAATACTCATATATAAAGGAGAGAGAGCATCTAAACCAGGTACGCATGATAGTAGACACAGACATCCTATCTCTCTTCTTCTCCCATAAAAAACCCAGTATTCATACTAACTGAGGCATCGGAGAGCCCTGTGCTGCCACGGCCAGGGTCCTTTGACCTTCTCTCTCTTCCCTTTCAGGTCCCGCGAGTCGACACCGGCCAGCTCTCGATAGTCATTTGATTAAGTCCTCTTAAGGCATCTCAAAATCTTGTGAGTTACCATTTTTGCACTTACAATTGGCGCCGTCTGTGGGAAGAACGTGATTGTCAATCTTCCTTCATACTATGGCTGGGAGAGCTGCAAAAGGTGGAAAGGCACCTGAAGCGGGCCCCTCAGGGACCATGGTGAACCCTTTCCATGAGTCCTTGACGTCCACTCCTATCTACTTGCGGGGGGACCAGTCCTGCCCGCGGTCATATCCACAGGAGGTGGTGACTCCCCTTCCGCCTCCGAGAGAAAGAGATCCTACCCTTCACCAGACTCGACGTAAGTCCCCGGTCTTGTTGGACCGTCGGAGAAATAGCGAGGTTCGCAGCTCTGATGAGGAATTCGACCCTACTTACGAGGAAATACAGGCGCAGAATGCTACTATCCGGGAGAAGGATGCCCTTATCAGACGCCTCCAACGACAGCTCAGGGAGACAGCTGAGGCAGCTGACATCGCCAGACAGCGTCTGCAGCGAGCCAGCGGAGCAGGTTCGTCTCACCATCGGCAAGTCACCCCTCCTCAGAGGGATCTTAGATTCCATTTGAATGAGAGGAGGCGTAGTCAAACTCACGACGAAGTCTCCAGCAGCAGCCCCAGACGTTCGAGGAAGAGGCCGGAAGTAAGTTCCGAAATCCGTCATGACACTCAGGGGTGGCTTGAGGAGCAAATTCAGCAAGCAGTCCGGCGGAACCTGGAGGTGGCTGGTCTCTCTCGAAGTCATCAAGACGCTAGCCTGTTCGCCGACCTCGGCGCTTCACCTTTCACTGATGATATCAGAGATCATCCTCTTCCAAAGAAGTTTACCGTCCCAAGATTCGTCACTTATGAAGGAGCTTCGGATCCGGCTGCGCATCTTCGACATTTTTCTCAGAGGATGTCTGTCTGGGGGGATGAAGGTCGTTTGAATTGCAGGGTTTTCTCGTCCAGCCTGGGCGAGCTCCCTTTGAAGTGGTTCTGCGGTCTTCCAGAGAACTCCATCTCGACCTGGCAGCAACTCCAGCGTTCCTTCATAAACAAGTTTCAAGCTTACAGGGTTATCCCAAAAACAGATGCCGATATAATGGCTCTAAGGATGAGGCAGGGCGAGAACATTACTCGGTTTGCCAAGCGATTCTGGAAAATCTATAGCCAGATCGACGGCTCTAAAGATGAAGTGGCGATTTTCGCTTTCCAGAACGCCTTGCTGCCGGACAATGATCTTCGAAAAGATCTGGCTGGTAACCCTGTGACCTCGATATCGGCGTTGATGGCCCGGGTGAACCGCTTCATAGCTCAGGAGGACGATCAGCTCCGAGCTCGGGAAAGCTTTCGTGTCGGCCGAACGGATAGGGACGGCAAATCCTCGAGGCAGGAAGATCGGTCCTCCAGGAGAGAAGACTCGAGCCGACGCAAAGCCTCGACCAGCTCGGCGAAAGCTCGCGTACCTTCTTACAGAGACAAGAAGCTCAGACTATCCTCCGATCCCTACAAAGCTGTTGATACCATATTTAAGGAGCCTATTCACAAGATCATGACCAAAATCAAATCCAGGCCGTATTTCAGTTGGCCGCCGCCCATGAGGAGCGATTCGGCCAACCGCGACCAGAATAGATTCTGTGCTTATCATAGACAGAATGGCCACAATACCGAGGAGTGCAGAATCCTCAGGTCTCATTTAGAGAAACTTGTCCAAGATGGACATCTCAAAGAATATGTCAAGGCGAACGACAGGGATGAATCCCTAGCTCGGCACCGAAATGAAAAAAGTCAGGACAGTGATGGATCCGAAAAACTCATTAGCGTCATCCATCTCGCCCCCCCTCCCAGGGGGAGTGATCAGGCGCGTGCCGAGGCAAGACGGGCGTCCCGTGGAAAACAAGTAATGGCGGCCGAGCTGGAACCGGTTGCGAAAAGGCCTCGTAATGAGCGGCCCAAGATCTGGTTTTCTGATGACGACCTGGAGGGCGTACAACTCCCGCATAATGATCCGCTTGTCGTCACTTTGAAGCTGAAGAATTGTAGGGTCCAGAGGATCCTTGTTGACCCCGGCAGTTCATCCGAGGTCCTTTATTTCGATTGCTTCAGGAAGATGGGCCTTTCGGAAGCAGATCTGCAAGAGGCCCGAACTCCATTGATAGGCTTCAGTGCCCAACCTGTATACCCAAAGGGGAAATTGACCCTTAGAGTTCAGGTTGAAGGAGCCTCCGTGATGGTAGACTTCCTGGTAGTCGACGCGCCATCTCCCTACAATGCCATCATGGGTAGGACTTGGCTCCATGACATGGAAGCGGTGCCCTCCACTCTACACCAAAGATTGAAATTTCCATTGGAAGACGGCGGCAGAGTAAAGGTAGTGACCGTTCGGGGAGATCAGCAAATGGCTCGGCGGTGCCTGATGGCCGTGGTTCCTGGAGAACGCGAGCCCAAGCAGGTCAACATGGCCGAATTGGAGAAGGAGCTGGATAGGGTCGGTCAAGATCCTGAAAAGAAGAGCGTGGAAGATCTGATCGAGATCAGGGTCAGTCCTCTTGACCCAGAGAAGTTCTTCCTGCTTGGCGGCCAGCTCACCGAGCCAGAACGGTCCGAACTGACCGAATTCCTATTCCAAAATATAGGGGCCTTCGCCTGGACCCCAGAGGAGATGCCCGGTATTCACCCCGAGATCGCGTGCCACAAGCTGAATGTGGATCCCGAGCACAAGCCGGTGATGCAAAAAGCTCGTAGGACCGGGCTGCCACAGACAGAAGCTGTGGTTGAGGAGGTCGGTAAACTACTCGAGGCAGGGGTGATCAGGGAGGTGCAGTACCCGGTCTGGCTCGCCAACACGGTAGTGGTCAAAAAGAAGACTGGCAAGTGGAGGGTGTGCGTCGACTACACAGATCTCAACAAAGCCTGTCCCAAGGACAGCTTCCCGCTCCCAAAGATCGACCAGATGATCGACGTCACCGCCGGCCACGACCGGATGAGCTTCCTCGACGCATATCGAGGCTAACATCAGATACCTCTGTACGCTCCGGATGAAGAGAAGACTGCGTTCATAACGCCCAGGGGCATCTACTGTTATAAGGTAATGCCTTTCGGCTTAAAGAACGCAGGCGCCACCTACCAGCGCCTGGTCACCAAGATGTTCGGGGCGCAGCTCGGCAGCACTGTTGAAGTGTACATTGACGATATGGTCGTCAAGTCCAAACAGGCCGCGAACCACCTAGCCGATCTGGCCGAGGTATTTGCCATTCTGAAAGAGCACAAGCTGAAACTGAACGCCTCCAAGTGCGCCTTTGGCGTTGGTTCAGGTAAATTCCTGGGAAGCTTGGTCACAAGGAGAGGGATTGAGGCGGATCCGAACCAGATTTCCGCCATCCTCGGAGTGCAGAGCCCGGCTACTGTGAAAGAAGTCCAGAAGCTTACTGGCATGACTGCCGCGCTAAATCGATTCATTAGCCGATCTTCAGATAAGTGCCAGCCCTTCTTTAAGTTGTTAAGAAAAAACTCTAAATTTCAATGGACCCCCGAATGCGACCAGGCCTTGCAAGCACTCAAGGCCTATCTCTCTTCACCCCCATTACTTTCAACCCCAAAACATGGGGAATTATTATATTTGTACCTGGCGGTCTCGGATCGAGCTGTGAGCTCAGTCCTCGTTAGGGAGGAGGAGAATCAACAAAAACCGGTTTATTACACGAGCAAATAGCTCCTCGATGCCGAGACCAGGTATACTCAGTTGGAGAAGCTTGCGTTAGCGTTAGTCAGTGCCTCTCACAAGCTCTCCCATTATTTTCAAACTCATACTGTAATGGTGGTTACAAAGCACCCGCTAAAGTCTGTCTTTCGAAAGGCTGATTTTTCAGGAAGGCTTTCGCGATGGGCGATAGAGCTCGGGCAATATGATATTCGATACCAGCCCAGAACGGCCATCAAAGCTCAGGTCCTCGCGGACTTTATTGTGGAGTTCGTACCTCCGACCTCGGCGCCAACTCAGCTCGGCCCCGAGCCCGCGGACGAACTCGAGGTACCCCTCCCGGGGGATGACGGACTATCTCAAAGCCGATCTCCGGCTCCCGTATGGAAGGTCTTCGTTGATGGATCGTCAACAGCCAAGCGAGCTGGTGCTGGGGCCGTCATTCAGACTCCGGATGGTTTGGTTATTGAGCAAGCCCTTACTCTGGATTTCAAGGCATCAAATAATGAGGCGGAATATGAAGCCTTGTTAGCTGGACTGAGTAGTGCCAAAATCCTCGGGGCTCGGCAGTTGCTCGTCTTCAGTGATTCCCAGCTGGTGATTAACCAGCTGACAGGAGATTATCAGGCCCGAGACGACAGGATGTCTGCCTACCTCGCCCTCGCAAAGAAGTCTCTCTCAGAATTCCAGACAGCCGAGGTCAAACAGATCAGTAGGGGATCAAACTCTCATGCCGACGCCCTAGCTAGTCTAGCCTCCGCCGTTGAGGCAGGGAAGAAAAGAACCGTCGAAGTGGGATCGCTGGCAAGACCCAGCATAGAGCTTCAGCCACCCCGGGAAGTCCTCCATCTTGACTCCGGCCCAAGCTGGATGGATCCAATTATATCCTATCTAAAGGACGACAAACTCCCGGAGGACAAGATTGAGGCTCACCGGCTCAGATTGAAAGCTGCACGGTTTTGGCTATCCCCGAGGGCAAGCTCTACAGAAAGTCATTCACTGGCCCATACCTTCAATGCGTCCATCCAAGCAAGGTGGAAGACTTTCTCTATGAAATACATGAGGGGATTTGCGGGAGCCATATAGGAGGGAGGTCATTAGCCTACCGAGCAATCAGCCAAGGGTACTGGTGGCCGTATATGCAGAAGGATGCGCGATTATATGCCAAGAAGTGTGAAAAAATGCCAGAAATTCTCCCATTCTCTCCATCAACCAGCACAAGATCTGAGCCCACTCTCCAGTCCATGGCCCTTTGCCCAGTGGGGGCTGGATATTGTAGGACCGCTCCACCGAGCTGCGGGAAATAAGAGATGGTTGATAGTGGCGACTGATTACTTCACGAAGTGGATAGAAGCAGAATCGCTGTCTTCCATCACCGAGCGTGACACGAAGAATTTTGTATGGAAGAATATCGTCACTAGGTTCGGCATCCCAAGAGTTCTCGTCTCGGATAACGGCACCCAGTTTGATTCTGCTGCCTTCAAAAACTTCTCCAAGGAACTCGGTATCAAAAACCACTATTCCACCCCGGCATATCCGCAGAGCAATGGCCAAGCAGAAATCTCCAACAAAGTGGTGCTGGACGGGCTGAAGAAGCGACTAGATCAGGCGAAAGGGAGATGGGTAGAAGAGCTTCCAAGTGTTTTATGGGCCTACAGAACGACTCCGAGGCGTTCCACATCATCGACCCCGTTTTCCCTAGCTTACGGAATGGAGGCTGTCATCCCTCTTGAGGTCGGCCTCCCAACCCTGAGGTCAGAACTCTTCGACCAAGGCCAGAATGAAACGAATGTTGCTCGGGAGCTGGACCTCGCTGACGAGCGCAGAGAATCGGCAATTATTAGGTTGGCAGATTATCAACAGCAACTAGCCAGAGGGTACAACCGAAGGGTCAGAGAGAGAAGGTTCTCGATCGGGGATTTGGTCCTCAAGAAAACACTTCCAGGAGATCGAGACCCAGGCCAGGGCAAATTGGCGCTGAATTGGCACGGACCATTCAAAGTAGTCGCCACTGCCGGGCGGTCAGCTTACAAACTCGAAGATATGGATGGTCGACAATTACCTCGTCCGTGGAATGTATCGCATCTCAAGAAGTTCTACTTTTAATTCTGTTGTACTCGGGATATCCCAAGACTTCAATAAAAGCAGTTTTGAGTCTCCATTCTTTTCCTCAGTCAGCCCGGAAACGAGAATCCACTACGATTGCCGTGGGGGCTGGTCCACGTACCACCCCGGCATGAAGCCTACGGGCCACTATGATTGCCGTGGGGGCTGGTCCACGTACCACCCCGGCATGAAGCCTACGGGCCACTATGATTGCCGCGGGGGCTGGTCCACGTACCACCCCGGCATGAAGCCTACAGGCCACTATGATTGCCGCGGGGGCTGGTCCACGTACCACCCCGGCATGAAGCCTACGGGCCACTACGATTGCCGTGGGGGCTGGTCCACGCACCACCCCGGCATGAAGCCTACGGGCCACTATGATTGCCGTGGGGGCTGGTCCACGCACCCCCCCGGCATGAAGCCTACGGGCCACTATGATTGCCGTGGGGGCTGGTCCACGGACCACCCCGGCATGAAGCCTACGGGCCACTACGATTGCCGTGGGGGCTGGTCCACGCACCACCCCGGCATGAAGCCTACGGGCCACTACGATTGCCGTGGGGGCTGGTCCACGCACCACCCCGGCATGAAGCCTACGGGCCACTATGATTGCCGTGGGGGCTGGTCCACGCACCACCCCGGCATGAAGCCTACGGGCCACTATGATTGCCGTGGGGGCTGGTCGCGCACCACCCCGGCATGAAGCCTACGGGCCACTACGATTACCGTGAAGGCACCGGCATCATATGACATCACTGCCACTTTAATTACCCGTTATGATCTTGTTTAAAAAAAAAAGAGGAAGGTACAAGCACCATGAGAAGATCGAGCATGCAAACGGTGCGAGAGTGAGGAATGATAAAAAGTTCAATTTATTGATTGCTGGAAGAAATTTACATTTTGAAGCACGAATTACACAGGGATTCGCCAAAAAAAAAAAAAAACAACAAAAAAAAAAAAACAGAAGAGAAGCAGAACAAAAGCACTGAAGGCTTCAGAACTCCGGCGAAGACGAGCTGCTGGGGACATCGGCTGGAACCTCCCGTGGGTCTGGGCCGCTGGGGCAACGGCCGTGTGTTCGATGATGACCGTGTTGTCCGGGGCCGATGGACCGGGGCAGCTCGGCGGGTTGACGAAGGAGGGATGGTCCTCTGAGACTCCTGCCTCCCTCAAGGCGGCACGCCATGCCCTGAGCCACGTCTTGTCGCGGACGCGGAACACCTTAGCGCCGTAGTAAACGGTTGCTTGGGTGGCCGCATCCTGGAAAGCGGCCTCGCTCTCAGACTTGGCTCTGGCTACCGCCTCATCCGCCCGTTTTGACTCCGCCTGAAGGTCGCTCCTCAGGCTCTCCACCAAGGCTGCGAGGTCGGCGTTTTTTCTTCCTTTCACTCTCAATTTGTTCTGTCGCCTCCCCGAGCCTCGCTTGCAGATCGCCCTCGAGCGCCTCCAGTTGGTCCACCCTCGAAGTGCTGGCCCCCAAAGCGCCTTCGAGCCTCTGCTTCTCCTCAGCAAGGCTTTCCACCAAGGGACCTTGCTTATTGAATCTGTCGATGAATGCCATCGACTTTTGCAGCGTCTGCCAGAAGAAACCAAGTGGAGAGATCAAAGACCGAGATGGAATACTAATGTAAAAGAAATGGCGAGCAGTCAAGAAAATTACCTGGAAGCAGGAGTGCAACAGCGACGTCATCAACTTCGGGTCGCTCATTTTTTCCAGCCGCTGCATGTCGCGTGGGAGCGCGCAGGCATGACTTAGTGCCTCGAGCACGTGAACGTCCGGCCTCTTGTGGATGCAGTCCTCCACCGTCATCGGCCTCCCCGACTCGAGAAGAAAGCTCGGCGCCCAGGGCGCCGGTTCGGCTGACCGCGGCTGCAGCGCCTGCCTCGAGCTCCCCTCCTCTTCCCTCGGTCTCTTCCTCGAGGGGCCCGCATCGGGCACAACCTCGGGCGATTGCCGGATTCCTGGGCCCGGGTCCGGAGTCAGTACCTCCTGCTCAACCAGGGTGGGCTCAGGAGGACTGGGGGCTGAACGCCCTGCAGAGTCCCTCATTTCCGGCGGGGAAGGCTCGTCGTCGCTCCCGAGCGCCAATGCCTCCAAGTCCACGAACGCCGGGACCCGAGACATTTCAGAATCGGTGCGTGGGCGCCTCGCTCTCCTCACCAAAGGAGTGCCGCTGGACTGCGGCTCGGGGGAAGTTCGCAATTCAGGTGACGCCTCGGCGCCGGTCGCGGCTCGAGAAGGTCCCCCTTCTTCCAACACCGCCTCTGTACGGCCGCTGGCAAAGGGTTCACTTGGCCCCGGAACTTCTCCTTGGAGCAGCGCAAGGGGCAACACCGATCTTTTGTTATACCCCCGGTATCTTGGCTCGTAACCCAACAGCGCCCAGGCGGATCTGCTCGAGAATTCGGTGCACCTTCTAACTGCTTGGAGCCACTCTTCGTTCCTCTTCCAACCGTCCCACCTGGCCTGTAGCTTTCTCTCTCGAGCGCCTGCATATTGAATAACAAGGAGATCAGTCCGGCGAATTCTAGGGCAAAGATAAAAAAAAAAAAAGAAGGGGGCGGTGGCAAACAGAGGACTACTTGGAACGACCCCGGGTTGGCGCGGCACTCTATGTGCCCTATTCGCTTCAGCGCCAAACTCCCAATTACCCGAGACGCACAGGAGGTCGTCTCCGGCATATTTGCTAGAGTCCTCGAGTGCCGTGACAAAGGCCGTGCACCGAGGTCTGACTCGGAGGTAATAGCAGTCCTCCTTTGCCTTGCATATATCATAGACATCTTCGATGTCGTGCACGCCGAGGTCGATGCCCAGGTTCTTGTTCAGAACGGCAGTGCCCATGATCACTTTGTAACCATTGGGCGATAGCTGGCACGGAGTCAGAGCCCAAGTGCTGAGGCAGGCTCTGAGAAGTGGGTCTAGGGGGAACCTAACCCCGCCCTCTACAATGGCAATTAACGGGAACAGCATCCATCCCCCTGAGTACGAGCGGAGTGCATGATCCGCAGGGTCCGCTCGCCTAATCAGTACATCCTCTGGTATTTCATATGCCCCCCTAAGTCCGTCTAAGGCTACATCGTTTTCTACCCAGTGACTGTAGATCCCCCATTTGGAAGGGAAAAGGAAAGAGAGAGGTCCTAGAAGGGGCAAACCTAACAGAGAGAGGAAAAAGAAGGGGAGACTCACACTAGGCAAATGTAAATGACGAGGTCGCCCGAGCACTCGTGTCTGCAACCCTACTGTGACAGACAGCCTCTGAATGAAATCTCTGGAAGCAAAAGATGAAGAGGGGAAGACGACGACTCGTTTAAATATCATTAGGAGCGTCGCTCCATCCCATGCGCCGTTTTCGAACTTCGAAACGACATATCCAGCGGTGCGGTCGATAAGATGGGGACACGTGGCGTTGCCTGTCTCGCTTCTTCATGATTGACGCGCTGCATTTATTGCCCTGAGCGGGAAAAGAAATTTGGAGAGAAATTGACGCCAGCTATTGCCTGCGCGAGACTTCTGACAGCAGCAGCGTTTTCGTAGCTTCCGGCTCCACTGAGTTAGGGATCCCGAGATCCCAGAGGAGCCGCAAGCTAGGGGGCTATTGTGTGGGGAGATTCCTAATCGTCCCAAAGCTGTTTAACTAATGGCCTAATCTTCAGTCCGGCTGAACGCGTCCCGGCTGTGGTAGTGGAGCGCCAGCCGGGATGCGGTTCATGGTCCCAGTCCGGCTGGGGCTGTCCTCCGCTAAGCCCGGCTCCGACACGCATCCCGGCTGCGAGACTGCCAGCCGGACTGCGTGCTTAAAATATCTCCTGCCTCCAGGCGCATGGCGACAAGACAGATGTCATCCTGGCCGTCCAACCCTCTGACAGGGCAGCATCCGACGGTCACAGCCCCATCGGGGGAGGCCCAAGAAAGGATCCAGTGAGATCTTCGCCTGCCATTGAGTCCAGACAGGATCAGGCCCAATGTGACTGGCATTTAATGCGACATGGGCTGATCGGACCGGCAATTAATGCAATGTGGGCTGTGATGGACCGCCATTTATTATTTTGTGAGCTGATGATCTCAGCATCCAGATCATCAAGCCCATGACAAAGTCTCTGGTAATACTCATATATAAAGGAGAGAGAGCATCTAAACCAGGTACGCATGATAGTATACACAGACATCCTATCTCTCTTCTTCTCCCATAAAAAACCCAGTATTCATACTAACTGAGGCATCGGAGAGCCCTGTGCTGCCACGGCCAGGGTCCTTTGACCTTCTCTCTCTTCCCTTTCAGGTCCCGCGAGTCGACACCGGCCAGCTCTCGATAGTCATTTGATTAAGTCCTCTTAAGGCATCTCAAAATCTTGTGAGTTACCATTTTTGCACTTACAGCATGGATAAAGGTCACCCATGGAAAAAAAAAAATACCATCCCTATTAATATATATTAGCTTAATAATCCGTGCTCAATACGGTTTCTCCCTACACTACAAAATAAATAACCACATTAAAAAAAAATTACATCTTTTTATAGGACAAGTTGGATAAAATAGAAATAAAAAAACTTGAACAAAAAGAGTAAAGTTATATAGGCATGGTATAACTGAAATATGAATGGTATAATAAAAAAATGAGTGGATAATTGCGTGAGTAATTACATAACTGTCATGGATCAAGATTATAATCAACGATCAAAATTGAAACAAAAACCTTATAGCTTAGTATATTATAATAGATGAGAAAAATTAACAGAGTTTTTCAGAGTGGATTGGCTACTAAAACGTAAAATTTTTTCGAGTCCTAATTGCGTGGAGAGGATGCTCT
>QPKB01000001.1:86917272-86972272 GCA_003546025.1 Camphora micrantha
TAGGATTTTGGGTTTGAGTTGGGTTTTCCAAGACTGAGCTTCTAGAAGTTGGTTTGAGCTATAATTTTCTTTCCTTTGATAAATTCTAGCATGAATTTGATCTTATCCACTTCTCCAAAGCTCAATTATGGTATGTTAAATGGTGTTTTTCTATTAATGGCACTGAATGGAATTGAATATGGTTGTTGGATGGTGGTTTAAGATGAATTGGAGAGGGGTTGACCCTTATTATATTTGTCGTATCATGTGTTTCTAAGTGGAGTGGGGGTTGTATCCATGGTTTAAAATCTTGGTTTCGGTCGTGGTATCGGTCGGGCTGAAAAACCGATATGATATCAGTATCGGTCGCGGTTATCAGTCTATCGCGGTCGTCGCGGTGTGTAATTTTTTTAATAAAAAAATCACAAAAATATCCAAAAAATCCATAATATTAGAAAACACTGAAAACAATATTTGTTTTCATTAGTATGCATTATAACTCAAAATATCGGTCCCCCTAAGTCTATCTTTCTGTATTGGTGTTTAATCTTTAATTGTTGAATATCTTAAGCCATACAATTTAATTTGGGCCATCCTTATTATTCATAAATCCACCAATGCAACTTCTATCTAAAATCCAAATCACTCAAGATAATTATCCACTTTTTATTAATTTTGTGAAAATTTTACCCAAATCAAAGTGGGCCCCTATTAGATGGGTACGAGTAAAAACAAAAGTCCAGATACTCCAAGTATATAGTTTTACCATCTCATTGATAGCTATTAAATACTTGATTTTTTAAAAATATTTTATTCTCATGTTATATTAATAATTAATCTAACAATTGGCCCCCACCTCAATTTGAGTAAAATTTATTCATTGCTCATTCAAAAGGGCATTATCTTTTAGTGTAAATTTTTCACAAGTAAACTGCATTAGAGTTTAGGATTTAGGGTTTAGTTCTAGGAGAGCTAGACCATAATAAACCCTAGCTTTAGTTCTAGTAGAGCAGCCTAGGATTACCCTGATCGACATGACTGACATGATTTGTTCTACGGTGACCTTCACGGCTAGTCGTGAGCTCATCATAGTGTAAATCACTATTAACAGTAAGGGTTCATGGTGACAAATGAAGAATTGAGTAAAAATTGGATGGTTGAGCTATTATGGCTAGCTGTAGAGACCTCACGGTTAACCATAGAAACTCTGTTTCCTGGGGCGGAGCCAAACCTCAAGGAAAAGTAATAACATAATTTTATATCTAAAATCTAAACCATTTAAAGGCATATATGGTTATGCTAGTCTTTATATCATTAAAATAAATTTCTTTAAATGTATGAGGGATTTTGTATTTTGCAATTTGATGGATGTATTATCATTTTAACATCATTTGAATCTTCACACATGCATTGATTGAGAAAATCTTGAAATCTTGATTTACACATGCATTGTTTTTAAGACTTGTAGAAATCTTGGTTCATGCATGTTTTGATTTTAAACCTGGATGCAATTAGTTTTTGAAAAGAAGTTTTATGAATTAAGCAAGCCTATGAGTTTTAAATCTTTCAAATCATTTTATGCTTTTTATGTTTCATGTTTTTAATCCTCTTAGTTTAATTTAAATTATGATTTCAAGCTTGATTCCATGGCCCAAAGTTCCCCACAAGAAAAATACTTTGAAAATACTATTTTTGAGGAAAAAGGTCCCAGGACCCAGTCGACCCGCAGTATGGTCGGTCGACCGGCCTAAGGGACCCAGTCGACCGACCACACTGCAGGTCGACCGGGAAAAGAGCCGTTGGGCTTTTTTTTTCAAACGGTCGGATTTTTGACCGTTGAAGCCCAGGTCGACCGGGGACTTGCAGAAACCCACTTTTTGGGTATAAATAGTGGTTCATTCCTTTGAAAAATGAGAGGAACTAAGAGGCCCTCCTTGAGATGTTTTGAGGCCAATCAAAGGGATTTAGCTAAGGGATGATAAGGGTCATTTGGAAAGCTAAAGCTTTGTTCCATTGAGTTAAATCACTAAGTAAGCTTTACTTTCCTTAATCATATTTTCATGCTTTGCTTTAATTATTGGTAAATCTTTTCTAGCATGATAAACTATGATTTGTTGTGTCCTTAACATATATATGTTTTGAATTGATTTATTGTTTTGGATGCATCACCTTGATTCAAACCAAGTAGTACTCAAATTGGTATACCTAAGTAAATCATGTTTTTGAAAACATCTTTGAAATTATATGTAACATGATTCATATACTTGGTTGAATCTTTGGTTGTTGTTTTTCATCATAAGAAAATCACTTTCAAATCTATCTTATGTTTTGGATTCAACAACTTCACAAATCATATGTACTTTTGTTTTAAAGTTTCACAACTTGCTTAGCATTGATAGGTATATCATTTTCAAGTTGAATCTTTAATTACATATGATTTGTCCCTTAACTTCAATCAAATCTATTTTTGTGTTTTACACTTTCAAATGCTTTTAGCATACATATATTGAGCTACTTTGTTAATTTGATTGAAATCCTTATGCATCACATGTTTTGTTCTTAGAATTTCACAACTTGTTTGGAATACATAGGTATATCTTTTACAAGTTATTTTTAACATGTGATTAGCACTCTTTCCTCAATCATAAATGTTTTTATGAGCTTAAACTTTTAAAGGCCTTTGGCATACATTTATGAGCTTTTATTTTCAAATTGATTGAGGACATCATACATACACATTGTACATTTATCTTTGCATTCATAGTGTGTGTGTGTGTGTGTGTGTGTGTGTGTGAATTAGATTTTCACTTTCATATCCGCCTAATTAAGAGGCATTGTATTGAGCTAAAATTGTATCTCCATCAAGTGTATTCTAGGCTAAGCAATAACCTCTTAAACTAAGTTGGCCAAAAGTTATTGCTTAGCCTAAGAAAAGCATAGTGTATGAGGTTATTGCTTAGTCTATTAAAAAGCATAGATAGTGAAAATCCGGTGGGGTGTTGGATCATAAGCCGGTAGTGGATGTAGGCATTGAGGCAAAACCACTATAAACCATTGTGTAATGGTGCATGCTTTGTGGTGATTGTTTTTATTAGCTTCCGCATTTAGTTTGATAATCATCACTAGTGGCTAATTTATTTTAAAGAAGTTAAAATTGATCATAATTTGTCACTAATTTGAAGCTCACACTATTCACCCCCCCCCCCCCCCCCCCTCGGGTTCGGATTCCGGACTTTCAAAATGGATTTTTCTAACATAGATAATAATAATCAAAGTAACAAAAAATAAAAAATACAACTCTATTTCTTTATCCATGATGCATAGAACTCCAATCAAGCTAAATATTAATGTAATAATATAATGAAATCAGACATTGATTTTAAGGTTAGAATGAAATTTGAGAATTCTCTTCTCCAATCTCCATCAAACCTTACTTATTTGTTCTTCTTTCCTTTTGTTTCCTTCCCTTTTTTTATCATTTTAAGTTTTCCCCAAAATTAGCAATATTTTTTTTTTCTAAGAATCAAAACCATGTTAAATAAAGTCCTAACTAGCAGATGGATGGCCACATGATGGAGGGGCCCAAGTACTACTTTCAGGGAATTATCAAGATGTAAAGGGGGGCCATGGCCCCCACCAGCCCCACTAGGTCCGCCCCTGCTTGTTTCCTTTTGAAAGGAGACTTCACCTAGACTTTGTGGGCTTAGTCTTGGTACCCTTGGTACTATATAATGAGGACCAATTATGAGACCATTAGTGAGGGATGCCCTTATGGATTTTCTAGGTAACGTACGATTTACAAACCAAGTCAGAGTAAGGTGATGTGTGGTGAGGTGATGTCAATTACTATTGGATGCAGTGATATACCAAGGTTTTGTGACCAGGACATCGGTAACCTCATTATCCCTTGAGACCAAATGGTGATGGGTCGTACGAAGAAGCCAATCATTCACTAAGGGTCAGATCATAATTCTCCAAGACTATTGCATTATCAAAATTGAATTGTAAACTTCGGTATTAATGTCCACATGCCACGAGCATGTTCTGTAGCTTTGCATTTATACTATTGGGATCATATTGAAAACTTAGATGGACGTAGGATCCCTTTTGTATTTTATACCTTCGTTTGGGATTGACCAAAGTAATGACGCTAGGTGGCTTTAATAGTAAAGGCTTTAGGGAGGACTCCTAATATTATTTTAATTATTTGAATTTTGATTGAAAGATTGATTGACAGAGAATAGTTCATCTTTTGTTTAAAGAATCTTGTTCACGCGAGATAAGCCTAACCCCTCACTGATTATTTGAATATGACTTTGAGTCTGCACCACTCAGCTGATAACGTCTAACACAGCTGGGGCACCACTGTGACAGGAGCTTTGTTTTGGGACTGCAGATCAATTTTGAGATGGATGTACACCATTGGATACCTACAAAAGAAGAGGTTTTGATGTTTGACACCTTGGGTGCCATTTTTGTGCTATTCTCCCATGTGAATTCTTTACCATAACTCGGTACGAGTAGGGAGAGCAGTGATAATATCCTATGGTGGTTAGCCAATGTAGACCGCCTATTTGTTAGGATATTGTGATCAAATTATTATCTAATCCGATTCATCATTTATTGAGATTCATGCATTTATGCCTAGTACTTCTGTTATTGGAATTCAATATGATCATATGGTCTTTACTTCGCTTTGATACTGCATATCTATTGTAATTTATGTATACTCACTTGTCAGTTATCTGTAGTTTAATGATACTACTCTTAGTGCATAGGTATTGAGCCCACAGATCTTGAGGAGGCGGCGGAGGCGATTCAAGGAGATCAACCTGATAGGTTTTATGAGCGATTCAGGCATTTCTTTCTACACACCCCTTTTTTGGCCAAATTACCATATCCCCTCTCCATCACCTTTTCTCTACACTTCCCTTCTTCCCCCTCACTCTCACCGTCCCTCACCTCACTATCTCACTCCCTCTCCATGCCCGCCACCCTTGGCCCGCTCCCCCTCTCTTTCTTTCGATCTCTCTCCCTCTCTTTGCCCGCCGCCACCTACAATCCCTCTCTTCCTGTCCCTCTCGCCCAAGGGGGGGTGGGGGTGGGGTGGGGTGGGGTGGGGTTTGTAGAAAGAAACTGGGTGATGCATGACGTCCATTTTGCTAATTTCACATAGGAGTATATTGGTCTTAAAATAAAGGTATGTACTCAGAGAAGTTTAGGATGTGGCATTAGCAGCTCTCATTTAATGTTATTATGTGATTAGATTTTCTATTATGGGCAAGATTACATTATCTATAAAAGATGTGATTAGGTTTCGTAACTGAGTCATCGTATTCTTATATGTAGTCATCAGAATTTGGTAAGATGTAGTCCTTAATTTTCTCAGCCTGAAAGGAGTTTGTGAAAGACTGCAAATTTCCAACCACTTTGTTTTATTTTCATACTAATATATTGGACCCTAATATCTACTAGGTATTATTTATTTGCAGTACAGATTTTTGACCATTTTATTTATTTCATTATCCCAATGTATTAGATCTTTCATCTTAGAACCTAGTAAGTGTCTTGTACATACGGACTTTATCCTATATACATTAAAGTAATTTTTTCTGGTCATCTAGAAAACCAGCCCCATCATACTATCCTAGCCCTTAATTAAACAACCTAAGGTACAATGGCATATGACCATAAATTTTCTTGAGATTCAATGGTCAAGCCCTATCTCAACCCTCAAGGTTGGGGCTTTTCAAAATTGAATCCTCCCCTGGCCTCAGGGTTTAAGACAATAATAAAAGCCCTCGCTTTGCGCACCTGGCCCCTCAAGGAATGGCTGGATCGACATCCCTGATCACCACCATGTATCAAAGGGGCTACACACGGAACCAGAGGCCCAAAGAACCATAAATTTCATGACTTAGAACCTGCAGTTATTTTTTTAACGTTTATAACGAGTGACAAGAAAAGGAGATAAATAACCATATCCACACAAAAGGGACACTAGAAATCCACGATTTTTCTACCCCACCGATGGAAAAATACAAGACGGAGACCAGCAATTCCCTAGTCTTCCAGCCTACCAATGGAAATATAAAATAAATAAATAAAAAACCCAAAAACACACATAGAAGATAGAAGTATGAGAGTGTAACTCCAAACACCCAATCCCGACGGGTAGCTCAGTAGGCCTAGGACCACGGTTTGCTCCCAGAGGTTGAGGGTTTGAAATTGCGCTACCACACTAGGGCCAGAGAGATGTATCCGAGGGGAGAGCCCGAAGGAATTAGTCCGGCCCAAAGGGCTGAGACAACCCTCCGATATCGAAAAAAAAAAAAAACCCTACAAACACCAGATTGCACTTATGGTATGAAATGATTAAAGAAGAAACATATGCGCACAATCAAAATGGGGAAGATAGGGTTGCAATGGGAGGGGGAGAAAAAGAGTTGAGTACTTAAAGGGTGAGAATGAAGGTTGGTTTGGAATGAAGAGAAAGGAGGAAGGGTGGGAAGGAAGGTTGGGTCTCCCAGCTTCGATTTGTTTTCGTAGAAGTAAATTTTCACTTCTACTTTTGTACAAGTCCTATTAAAAATGCAACAACGAAACACAGTTTTGATGGCTTATGGGCTTTTTAGATGCAAAAGACCCAAAAAAAAAAAAGAACCAACCATTTTAAAGAGCCCAACTAAACACACCCTAAATCTCATTCACATGTTGTAATCTTAGATAAAGTGCTGCATGTATAGTGCTGCATGTATTCCAGGCTTAGGGTTTGGTATATGCTGCATGTCATAACCCTTGGGTAGATGTTCTCCAGGTTTTGTATATGCTCCTTTTAGTTAAATAAAATCTCTAAAAAAAATCTCATTCACGTGTGGTCATGGAAATACCAATCCATCTTCCATTTTCAAAATTCACATACTTATGGCAATATAAGATCACAAAAACATGAAAGGATCACCTTTCATTCATCCAACATGCTTTCAAATTCGAAGCCCTTTTCCAGTCTTCAATCGTTATACCTATTATGACGGACACAACTCATCACTGTTAAAACGGTGAAGTGCAAAGAGAGAGAGGATACATGAATCAAGATGGAAAACATGGAATATAGATGTGAGATCTAGAACATTCATCAAGTGAGCACCACTAAACCCTGAGCGGGTTCAAAAATGGTGGCTCCATTCATCAAGTGGCCACACGAATGTTAAATGTGGGCTGCAGAGTTCAACTTATTTTAACAATCGATTTTTGTCCTAGCCATGCCGCACCTAATGAACATGAAAGTTTGCAGTGGAATGCTCATGATTAACTGCCAAGATCTCGTGTGAGTTATAAGAATTATTAATAATTGTAATTGGCGCAATCCCAGCGTGGTTCAACCCAAAAGGGGAGCAAGCAATGGCAACGCACCTTTAAAGAGCACGTCTCTTGCTGCATTTATGTTCTAGTAGTGACCAGTCTCTTTTCTGACAAACGGCCCTGTTTGTGATCCCTTTTCCTCTTCTTTGCTTGCATTTTAAATGATTTCCCAACCAAAGACGGTTGTTCTTTTAAACCAAAACTCCTTGCAACATGCCCTAGGTGGAGCTTTTTCACCACAAAGATGCTCTTTAGGTCACCACGATGTGCTGTGTATGCACGAACCCAGGAGCGAAATGCTTCTTTGGCCAACTTCTTCAAACTTGGCTGGACCACAAACAAGTGCATGGGTCAATATTGAGAACAGAATACAGAGTCTGTGTAAACCGAACAGAAAATTGTTCACATTATATCAAGTGCAAGCAAACTACAGCAAAAATACTGCAAGATCCCTCATTTATTTCTTATGAATAGTGCAACATCATTCAAACAAATGCAACATTTCAGCTGAATGTGAAACATCAACATTCAGCCATTCACTGATACATAGATTAATTTGGATAAGGAGAACATATAATATTTTACACAATGAGCTTAGGTCTTCTGCATAAACAGAACTTGTTAGAACAGTGTACTAAATAAAGTACATGCAAGTCGGCCCGAGTAAGCTAGACACAACTAATACAGGTTGCTGAGTGAATATGCAGTCGAACCAGCAGTTCGCTGAGGCACTGGATTCAATATATGAAGCAAGACATTGTTCTCATTTAACTCACTTTGAATATGACATGAAAGTCTCCTAGATTGAACCTAGCACTACGATGTGAGATTGTAAAGCCAGCAAATAGACAACAAAGCGAAAGATTATGATCTTTCATTCTGCACGACTTTTGGGATATCCCCTATTACTCAAGCCACAGAACCCATGACATAAATGATTAGAAATCTGGACTGGCCACCGGGGGAGGGGCGTGGTTTCAGAAATATGGACGAAGAAGTAAAAAATGCCAACTTGTGTCAGAAATATCAATAAAAACAAAAGGCCTACTTGTGATATCTCCCTTCCTCCCTCTCTATGACATTAATCTCATTGGACTTGCATTCAGTATGGTATGACTCAAGTCTCCAGATTGAACCAAGCACTCTCACATGATGCCAGAGAATAAACAACAAAGTGAAGGATTATAATCTTCCAATCCATACTACCTTTTGGATGTCCACCATTGGACCAACCAGAGTGCTGTTAAAGTGTAAACTTGTAGGTTAATAGGCCCAGCTCACTTGTATGATAATAGGCCCAGCCCACTTGTACATATGGGATCTAGTCATAACTTGTACAGCAAGACTAAATCGTATGCTAGGATGTTTTACCATATTTAGGGTTTTAATTAGGATCTGATTGGATGATTTGTAGCCTAAACTTAGGCACTGTAAAGTTTATATAAAGAAGAGCAATACAAGGAGACATCATTCGATTGCAAAGGATTTTCACAAAAGTTTCTCTCTCTCATGCAAGTTTCTCTATCTCTCTCTCTTTGTCATGGTATCAGAGATTTGGTTCTGAGATCCCATTCCTCTGAGAGACTTCCTTCGTTAATTAAGTGTTATCTCTTTGTTTCTTCTCTTCTCTTTGCCTGTAGTATCTCTGATCAAGGTGGCCCATAACTGATCAATCACCTGTAGCCAGCAACCTACATGGTGATGATCGACTACTTTTCAAAGTTATTTTGAAGATTTTTCTGGATTTTTTTCTCCTCTGATAAGGTGCCATTCATCCTCTTCTTCATCTGGCGTTTTTGGCGGTTTTCTCTCAAAAAGATTTCATCTCCACCGTACAACTTTGTGGATATTTCTCCAAATCCCATCAAACTTGGACTAGAGGACATACTGTTGATCTCCTCCAGGATGATGTCCTCTAATCTGTGATTGGACCAAGCAGTGGGGCCCACGCATCTCTCCAGCACAAAAATTCCAGGTCGTCAGGCACTTTTTTTGTCTGTTCTGGGGCACATTTAGCTGCAAGCATCTCTCAGCCACTACAACTGCTTCCATCTTGCTGGGTTAGTGAAATTCTCTCAGATTACATCACAGATTCTGCTCTTCTGGGATTTTTTTTGCTGGATCTCTGATTAGTGTGTTTTCAAGTTGCAAATTTATTGTGCTGGTAGTTGGCTTCTCTGGGTTGCTGTTGTTTTTTTCTAAGTATATCTCTGCATTGATATTATGGAGAAAAATGACATCACTCTGATCAAGTTTAATGGTAAAAACTATACCACTTGGTCTTTTCAATTTCAAATTTACCTTAAGGGTAAAGAACTCTGGGGACATCTTGATGGTTCGGATCCCAAACCTACTGATGATAAGCTTCTCGCTAAATGGGAGGTTAAAGATTGCCAGATCATGACTAGGATATTGGGCTCTGTCGATCCACAGTTTATCCTGAACCTTCGCCCATACAAGACTACAAAAGCAATGTGGCTTTATTTAAAGAAGATCTATTTACAGGAAAATTCTGCTCGACAATTTCATTTAGAACATGAAATCTCGCAGTTTGTTCAAGGGACCTTATCGATACAGGATTACTACTCTCAGTTTACAAGTCTGTGGACTGATTATGCTGAGATTATTTATGCTGACCTCCCCACTGCCTCCTTATCCTCTATTCAAGAGATCCATCAAACAAGTCAGCGAGATCAGTTTCTGATGAAGTTACGGCCACAATTTGAAACTGTCCGCTCCAACTTACTGAGCAGGGTGCCATCCCCCTCACTCGAATCATGTTTGGGCGAACTCCTTAGAGAGGAACAGCGCTTGGTGACTCAGACAACACTTACACAGACTGCTCCTCAGGCGGCTCCTATCGATGTTGCTTATATAGCTCGGGGTAAGCCCCAAGCCCGAGACATGAGCAAGGTCAAATGTTTTTGCTGTCAAAAACTCGGACATGTTTCCACTCAGTGCAACCAGAAGTTTTGTTCCTACTGCAAAACCAAAGGTCATGTTCTTCCGGAATGCAGGACCCGACCTCAGAATAGGCCACAGCAACAGAGAGCTTATTCTGCACATCTTCCTGAAGCCTCTTCACCAGTCATGCCTGTCACACCTGAAGCTTATTCCCCAGTCATGCCTGCACCACCTGCTGCCACTTCTTCTACCCTTACTCCTGAAATGGTCCAACAAATGATCATAAATGCTTTCTCTGCACTTGGCTTGTCAGGTAAACCAAAATCTTCAGAATCCACCTGGTATATTGATTCAGGGGCCTCCAATCATATGACACACTCTCCTGCCACTATGACTCATATTCGGACATATGATGGAGACCTCTGCATCAATACTGCTGACGGTGGCAGTGTTCCCATTACCGCTGTTGGCCATGTTCCTCACTCCTTGCGCTTGCATAATGTTTTTCTTTCTCCTCGCTTAACTACAAATTTGTTATCAGTTGGTCAACTTGTTGATAATAATTGCTCCATCCTTTTTTCTCGCTCTGGTTGTGTTGTGCAGGATCAAGTATTGGGGAAGGTGCTGGCGAAGGGCCCTAAGCAGGGACGACTGTTTCCTCTCCAGATTTCGTCACAAGAAAGGCCCCCTTCAGAGTCTGCTTTGCTTTCTCATTCTAGTCATAATAACTGCCAGTTGTGGCATAATCGTTTAGGACATCCTAATTCCAAAACTTTGATGTTTTTATTGAATTCTGGTTTAATTAATAATAATAAAGTTTCTTTTAAAGATGTTTCTTTTAATTGTGATAGCTGCAAGATGGGGAAAGGGAAAACTCTTCCGTTTCCTCTTCATGATTCTTTAGCTCTGAAATGTTTTGATATTGTTCATAGTGATGTTTGGGGTATTGCACCTGTTATCTCTCATTCTCATTATAAATACTTTGTAACATTTATTGATGATTATAGTCGTTTTACTTGGATTTATTTGTTGCATTCTAAGTCTGATGTTTTCTCGGTGTTTAAGGTTTTCTTGTCTTATGTTGAGAATCAATTTTCAACTACCATTAAAATTCTTAGATCTGATTCAGGGGGGAGTATGTCTCTAAGGATTTTCAACAATTTTTGCAATCCAAAGGAATTATTTCCCAACGATCTTGTCCCTACACCCCCCAACAAAATGTGTGTCTGAACGTAAAAACCGACATCTTTTAGATACTGCTCGGTCCCTCTTGTTAGCTTCTTCTGTCCCCACTCGGTTTTGGCCCGAAGCCCTCTCAACCGCTGTGCATGTAATAAATCGTTTACCTTCCTCTAGATTAGACAACCAGACACCTTTTTTTCGCCTTTTTCAAAAACATCCTCTTTATGATCATCTTCGTCCTTTTGGGTGTGTGTGTTTTGTCTTTCTTCCTCCTACTGAGCGCACTAAGTTAACAGCACAGTCCTCCATATGTGCATTTCTTGGGTATGCTCTTAATCAAAAAGGCTATCTATGTTATGATCCTACAGCCAAAAGAATTCGGGTGTCTCGTAATGTCGTGTTTTTTGAAAATCAGTATTTCTTTCCAAGGCATGCTGATTCGAATGACTCTGTCCCTTTATCTTTTTTACCACCATTTTCAGATGCAATACCTCAACCGGTTACTCGTTTTAGGCCAAATTTTGTGTATGAACGACGGAAGGTTACAGTTGATTCTGCCTCTGGGTCTCTCCCTACGTCTACCATTCCTGCACCTAATCCTGCACCTGATCCACCTCCGGTGCCTCCTGCTCTTCGCCGCTCCACTCGCCACATCAGGCCACCTGATCGTTATGGCTTTACCCATGCTTCATTATTAACCACTTTGTCTTCTGTTTCTATCCCTAACTCGTACTCTCAGGCAGTACAGCATGATTGTTGGATACAGGCTATGCAGGTAGAACTTACCGCTCTTCAAACAAATCATACATGGGACGTTGTTCCTTGTCCTTCATCTGTCAAACCTATTGGATGCAAATGGGTGTACTCGGTGAAATTGAAATCTGATGGATCCTTGGATCGCTACAAAGCCCGCCTGGTTGCACTTGGAAACAGGCAGGAGTATGGTATCGACTATGAGGAGACTTTTGCTCTGGTGGCCAAAATGACAACTGTACGTACAGTTCTTGCAATAGCCGCTTCTCAGTCGTGGCCCCTGTATCAGATGGATGTGAAGAATGCATTTCTTCATGGGGATCTTAAAGAGGAAGTCTATATGCGTCTCCCTCAGGGTATTCCTTCTTCTTCCAAGACCGATGTCGCTCGTTTACGACGCTCCTTATATGGCCTGAAACAGGCGCCCAGAGCCTGGTTTGATAAGTTCCGCACCACTCTCCTTCAGCTTTCTTTTATACAGAGCCCGTATGATCCTTCGATGTTCACGATTCATTCATCCAGAGGATCCACAATTCTTCTTGTGTATGTCGATGATATCATTATTACTGGCCCACACAGTGATATGATTCGACAGATACAGGCCGCTCTGCAAGATACATTTCATATGAAGGATTTGGGACCTTTGAATTATTTCTTGGGTTTAGAAGTTCATCAATCAAAGAAAGGTTTGTTTCTGCATCAACACAAATATGCTACTGACCTTGTGGCTCTCGCCGATCTAGGTGATTCTAACCCAGTTGACACCCCTTTGGAAGTGAATGTCAAGCTTCGTCAACAAGATGGAGAGCTTCTTCCTGATCCTACATTTTATCGTCGGTTAGTTGGTAGCCTTGTCTACCTAACCATCACCCGACCAGATATCTCTTATGCTGTTAATCTGGTCAGTCAGTTTATGACAGTCCCGCGGCATCATCATTTGGCGGCAGTCAAACGGATTATTCGATATATCCTTGGTACCTCTACCCGTGGCTTATTTTTTCTAGTTGGCACACCGCTTACACTCACTGCTTATTCTGACGCGGATTGGGCCGGCTGTCCGGACACACGCCGCTCTACCACAGGATGGTGCGTTTACTTGGGAGACGCCTTGATATCCTGGAAATGTAAAAAACAAGATAAAATCTCAAAATCTTCCACGGAATCAGAATACCGTGCCATGTCTTCCGCTTGTTCTGAGATTCTATGGCTACGTGGGTTGCTTTCAGAGCTTGGATTCTCACAGACACAATCAACTCCTCTTCATGCTGATAACACCAGTGCCATTCGCATCACTGAAAATCCTGTGTTTCATGAACGAACCAAGCATATAGAGGTGGACTGTCACTTCATTCGGGACGAGTATGATCGCAAAGTCATTACTCTTCCCCATATTTCCACTGAGTTCCAGCTTGCTGATATCTTCACCAAGGGCCTTCCACGGCCGCGGCATGAATTATTGGTTCGCAAATTGTTGCTGGTTGATTCTCCGCATCAATTTGAGGGGGGGTGTTAAAGTGTAAACTTGTAGGTCAATAGGCCCAGCTCACTTGTATGATAATAGGCCCAGCCCACTTGTACATATGGGATCTAGTCATAACTTGTACAGCAAGACTAAATCGTATGCTAGGATGTTTTACCATATTTAGGGTTTTAATTAGGATCTGATTGGATGATTTGTAGCCTAAACTTAGGCACTGTAAAGTTTATATAAAGAAGAGCAATACAAGGAGACATCATTCGATTGCAAAGGATTTTCACAGAAGTTTCTCTCTCTCATGCAAGTTTCTCTATCTCTCTCTCTTTGTCAAGTGCAACCCATGATTAGATCTATTAGGTATGTCCCTTAGACCACCATACAAAATGTTGAGGAGCACCAAAATTCATTGCAACTCGTGTACCAAATTATATTAGAAATTTAGTCGATTATAGAGTTTTATGATTATGATTGATTGTAATTTTTCTAATTAAGGGAAAAGATTACTCTAATTGCTCCATATGATTATAATATATAGGGAAATCCTCTTACAATTAAAGGCGCCCAATTTATATGCAAATCCTCCATCTTCTTTTGTGTTGGTGACTTTGATTTTGGATTTGAGAAATTTCATCAAAGTAATTATGATCTGGCTATGTTTCTTTGTCGTTCATTTACGGGCATTATTATTCTTCTTGTCTATGTTGATCACTGGCATGGACTCTAACAATATTCAACAACCACAGCAGTTTCTTAGTGCCTGTATTTTTCACATTAAGGGATCTTGGAGCTCTAGTCTAGTTTTTAGGGCTCGAAGTGCATACAACATAGAAAGGTCTTTTTATCAATCAGAATAAGTAAATGAAGTCTTGTCCAAGGATCAAAAAAGCAATCGTGGCGGGCACAACGGCCAGTGGCCAAAACGCTACCTAGTGGGCGATACATAGCGGTTGCAGTGATACTTAGCATCGTAGTGTCGTGAATTTTCTAAGTGGTAAAAAAAAATGGAATCTTATGCAGCGGCCAATCTTGTGTTTTTTTAGTGATTTGGAACATATAAGGGTAGAGACCACTTTAGGAAAGCTTATTTAGGAGAAGAAATAGGAAAAATAGTGTTTTAAATTAAAACTGCTTGGCTTTACTAAGGTTTAGACCATAGCGCCGCTATTTTCAAAATAGCGTAGCGGTTGAGGCCGCTACGACTTTGAACCATGGTCTTATCTACCTAACCATTACAAGTCCTATTATCTCTCAAATTACAAATCATTTACTATCTCCTTACTACATCGGATCGTGGGTTATTTTTTCTTGCCAAGAATGATCTCCAAGTTACTGCATAAAGTGTAATTGAGCTTCATGCTCTGATTTTTTCTGATCTACCAAAGGGTATATGCCATCTTGGGAATTCTTTAATTTGATGGAAATGTAAGAAACAAGATAGAGTCTCCACTGAAGCCGAATACCATGTAATGTCCTCTTGCTTCTAAATTCTTTGACTTTAGGGATACTTCCAGTGTTACCAAATTCGTCTCGGCTTGGCCGAATTTTCCGAACAATTTCGGTTTGGACATGAAACCGAACCAAACTACCATGTGGAACAAATTTGTTCCAAAATTCAGACCATTTGGGGCGAAATCTGGAAATTTGGTCTAAAGTCCCAGGTTTCGTCTGAAATATTCAAAATTTGGAGTTCGGATTTTTTTTAAGGGGGGAAAAGGACAAAAGGGGCTGCTTGAGAGAGAGAGAGAGAGAGAGAGAGAGAGAGAGAGAGAGAGAGAGAGAACCTGAACAGGAAAAACCCTAGCTGTCGCCACCGCTACTCAAGCCATCGCTGCTGCGACCACCATCACCAAAAGGTGTTGCGCCGCCCCTGCAACCCCCCCCCCCCCCCCCCTCCCTCTTTCTTCTTCTTTACTTCTTCCTTTCACATGCGTTGGAACTTGGAAATCTCTGGAAAAAGCAAGTCTGAGGGGCGAAGAGGGAAGAAATGACTTTTCCCGAGACTCGTTTTTACAATTCTTTATTAAGGAACATTGGAAGTCCTTTATTAAGGAGTGAAACCAATGTTAGGCCCACCTCATTGAAAATCTGAGCCATTAAGTTAACTGGGCCCAGTTCCCAAGTGGTGGCTTGATTACCAAAGGGACACAAGTGGCTGAGTTAAAAGTTTTAAATGTTGAATAAAAAAAATCAACTCATAAAAAAACTACATGACCCTACTCACATAAATTAAGATAAATTAAATGTCGAATTATAATTCCATGGGCACTAGCCATATTTGAGCCCTAAATTGATATAAATTAAATGCCCCACTAATAATCACTAGGACCCCTGGCCACATTTGAGATCTAGATTGAAATAAATTAAATGTCCCACTAATAATTGCATGGGCCATATCTTTCAAAAAAAAAAGGATCGCCCCTACGCACATTTTGAGCCTTGGAATTAAGATAAATTAAAGGTTCCACTACACACATTTATATGTTTCCGAAATGTAACTCCGAAACATTTCTCTGAAATTCCGAATCAACTGAATTAATTCAGTTTGGTTGCCAAACCGAAACATTGTCCAGAACGAGTTTCTCAAGAATGGATACTTCTCTTCATGCTGATAATACAAGTGCTAATCAAATTGTGGCCAATCTTGTATTCCACGAACACACCAAACATATAGAGGTCCACTACCACTTTATCCGCACAGCCTTTGGTCAAAACCTCATTACTAACCCACATGCTCCATCAAATCTCCAGAATGCTGATATCTTCACCAAGGCATTACTCGCACTCAACATCAATTCTTCACACACAAATTGATGCACCTGGATTTCCCAACATCAATTTGAGGGTAGTATTAGATCTATTAGGGACTACCATACAAAATGTTGAGGAACACCAAAAGTCAGTGTAACACTTGTATACCATATTTTATTAGAAATGCAGTACGATTCTAGAGATTATGTATAGATTATGACTGATTGTAATTTCCTCGATCTTTCATGTGTTGGAGAATTTAATCGTGGATTCGAGAACCCATCACATCAATGATCAGAAGTCTAGACCATTAAAAGAAAAAAGGCATACTTGTGACAAGGAAAACTGAGCACCATTGCTGTGCATTTGGCATCTCCCTTGTATAAAGGCAATAACTTTCCAAGTAGGGGGCTTTTTTAGTAGGGTAGAAGGGTCAAGGGTCAAGAATGGAGATCAATTTTGCCACACATGATTGGATTCATTCTGTAGGAAAAGAAGAATGGAGAAGCATTTTCCGAAGTAAATTTATCATCCATGGCTCTATTTTTTTGGCCAAAGCTCATCCGCCCTCTTCAAGAAATATCCTCTTCATAAGGAAATGTCCTTTTTTCCAAAGAAATATGCCAAATGTGCGCTTAGGCTCAGGATCCTATACAAATATCTCAATAAAGAAACAACAACATACCCCCATCAAAATGAACGATTCGATTGCCTTCTGCAGAGTTAACACCCAAGGATGCATCTCTAGAGATAAAAGATTCTTGTTATGATGCTTTTGGCCATACAATGGAAAACTGTCTAAAAGCTTGAGAAGCGGAAAATCTTCCAATAATGCACCATGTTTCTGCAAGTCTTGCAAATAGTCCATTTCGACTGGCTGTAAGAATAACAATGCATCTCCTTTTTCACCCAACCGAGCAGTTCTTCCAACCCTACCATAAATCAATGAACAACCATTAATATTTGCAAATTTATAGTTTACATGTGTTTCTAGGGAGATCTTGTCATAACAGGAGCCATCTTATTGTATTAAATACGAGAAACAAATGCAGGCGAGACTAATAACAACAAAATGACAAACAAAAAATGCAAAATGTAGGGACATATAGTGCTTAAGTACTCTTGACTGCAGCACATATAGACAAAAAGACTACAGCAGTTTAGGCAGCAGTCCCTGCTGTATTCTGAACATAGAAAAATTTTCCCCATTCTTGGAACCTCCCAGATTTCAGGGGAGCATTTTCCAGGTCCTCAAAAGGCAGGGAGCCAACACAGCCTTAGTAAAATACAGTTCATGCAATATCTGATATTTGTACAGAATTGAGGTACAAAAATCATATTAAGTTTACTTTAAGATGTCCGTTTGCAGCCATATGGGCATTCTACATCCAACTCATCGACGTGCTGTTTTAATAAGATGGCAACCACATCAGTTGGAGAAGAACGACATTTTAGAAATGTAACATAAAACAACTCTATCAATGGCGAGCAACTTTGTTGGACATTGAAAAATGACTCAAGTCTTTAAAAGTATACAACCAATGAATCCAGTCACATTCAAGGATACTTAAGTCAATAATAATAGGAATAAAATTGGATAGATACAGGACTGAAATTCAGCAGTTTGGATTTTGAGGAGGGAGATGCAAAATAAAAGGAGAAAAAAGGAGATTGAATGGGTAGCAATAGCAAAAACTTGGGATATTATTATGTTCGCTCAGGCAATAAGAGGTACTATGTTAGTAAACCAATCGATTCTTAGAAAATACATCATATTGCCTTCATTGATAATGGCTAAAAACCTCGGCCACATGTTTTTATTTCAATTCAAAGACGTTATCCAGCTGTTTGTTCCAAAATAAAATAGATAAATTGAAAAAGAAATGAATTGATAAAAAAATGGAATTTCAAATCCAATTCTTTATATTCTGATAGTTACTCAAAGAGAATTTCATTTTAGAATGAAGTTACAAGACAGTTATTATTATTAGTACTTTACTCACGTTGAAAGTTCTCATCAGGATTCAGGACTTTATACTTTTAGCATGCATGGGTATTACCCAGCTCGTGAAAGGAAAGCATTTGAGAAAGATACAAAGCAGTGGAACAATATAAGTTAACATAGGTACCTATGCACATATTCTGAAGCCTCCCCTGGAGAGTCATACTGAATAATATATCTAACTTTTGGAAAATCCAAGCCTCTTGCAGCAACATCCGTGCATAAAAGCAGTGCTGAATTTTCAGTATTGAATCCTTGAAAGGTTGCCCTTCTTCCATCATGTTCCATGTTTCCATGCAACCGAAAAGCTCTGCATTTGACAAAAGTCTGCTTTTGATTCACTTCTGGTTGTGGATCATATGACCACTGAAATTCACTTATAAGAGAATAGTGAAAATCTACTGCATCACATGTTGAGAAGAAGACCACAATCTGCAGAATGAACATGTCAGAAAACTTGAGTGATTGAATCAAAGAATTAGAGTATGACAACAGCATCTAGTCATAAATTTCTTGAATCTTCTTTTTTTTTTTTTTTTAAACACATAAAACCCTTGAATCTTGAACACCTAAAAATGTTAAAATTTGGTGTCAGAACATTAAAGAATAGGTATCACATAGGGGTGTTCATGTGCCGGGTCAGGCTGAGGAATATCCAGGCCCAGCCTGACTTTTAAATTATAGGCCCAAGCCCGGCCCTAGACTGACTAGGGCCAAAAGTGCCTGGTCCAAGCCCAGCCCATCTCAAAGTGTCGGGGGTGGATGAGTGCTTTTCCAGCAAAAAAAGATAGCTTAAAATGTCCCAAGCTTGGTGTGACACCCACTTACACCTAAACCGGCTCATCATAGCCTATAGTATAAAGACTGCCACCCTAAAAGAGATTAATAGGTGATTCACTGTCTCCTCGTCCACTAGACACATGGAGCAAACATTAACAATAAATTTCTTTTGCCTGCAAAGACCATCCATTGTTAAGACACTCTGAAGAACTAACCAGCTGAAAGCAACAACTCTAAGAGGGGCTTCACTTCCAAATGTGAACGGAAGGGCTGGAATTAGAGGAACTATCCGTCAATGCCACAAAGGAAGTCTTTGAAAATATGTCATCAGTAGATGCTGTCCAAATTCTTCTATCCACCCCTTCCTTGGGGATATACACTGATGCAGGACAAACCCATGGTCCACATGGGTTGACCAGTCCTTTGGGCCCAACCCACCCACCAGCCTATCTATTTTATTTTATTTAGAGCTAACAGAAACAAAGATTAACATCATATACAACATTATTGATTAGTTTCAACATTTTCCAATGATGGATACTAAATAAGTAAAGAATAGCTTTCAATTCACAGTTGAGGTTTAAATTTAGAGTGTGCTAAACTGCAGTCCATTGAATATACACAATAATAGGCCGGGTTTTCTAGTGAGAACTGAGAATCACTCTCTTTAGGAACTTGTAGGGCCCATCCTTGGGTCAATCAAACCCCTTTTTGCTCACCCAATGTATTGGAACTAGCCCATATTATTATTATTATTATTATTATTATTATTATTATGCATGGTAACTAAAATCTTTTTAGAAGAGCCAAACAGCACTGGCCTAAATTTGATCTTGATCGAAGTGATATTTGCCAATGAATTAAGGCCAAAAATGTACCACTGGATAAGGTAAAATCCATTAACTTTGATGGCTTTACTGTTGGTCCAAAGCCCACATATAGAAGGGGGTTTGCATTAGGCATGCTGACAGCCAGCACAGAACTTCTGTCACAACCCAGCATGAGCTCTGAGAGATGAAAAGGTCATGTAGCCGACCCCAACATAGTAGGGATAAGGCTTTGATGACATGACAATGATGACAGGGGTGGACCCATGTCATCCGCACCTAAGGCGGTAGGCCCCAGGTCGGATCTAAAAATGCCCAAAGGTGGTATGGGCCAGATGGGGCATCTCCCATTTCAATTAAGTTGTCGCCCCACCCCACTTCTCCAAAATTGTTTCTCATTCTTAGTCTCAAGATCTCCCTCTTCTACATCTGCTACTTGTATTTCCGAGGGTTTTTTTATGGGAAAGGAAGGAGATGGGAATGGTCAATAGAAGGGAGAAGAGTAGAAATAGAGGATCTTGTATCAAATTTGGATCCTCTACGCATGCCGCAACAGGAAAGTCTACAACTCGTGGCAGGTGCCACCTGTCCTACTGTGTGCTTTGAGATGGAGATATCTAATGGTTGTGATTTTCTGGAATGTCATTGGGCCCAACCGACTCTTTAAAGCTGGTTTGATCTTTGAAGTCCAGATTAATTGGAGAATGTTCTATTGTGGGCGTTTTGAGTTCCCGAAGATTTGGGGGAAGCAATCCAAGACGTCACAAAGATGTAGGGTGGAAAATCAAAAAGGTATTATTAGGAACTCTTCAGCAGCTTAGGGTAAAGAAGAGGTGCTATCTTCATATGATAATGATTATTACTTCTTTGGAGTTCTCTATAGTTTCTTTATTATTTTTGCAGTGTGGTTGCTAATTTGATTTTTATCCCACTGATTTATTAAAAAAACTATTTTGAACATAAAAAGTTTATATAGGAACTAGGTGTAAATAGTAGGATGTGAGTTATTTTATACTTAATTTGCCAAAAAAATAAAATAAAGTAAAACTCAAGTCATTAAATCATGCAATAAATGGAGATTACTGGTATTTGGCATTGATTTTGACCTTTTCAATTAATCATCACCCGCCCCACTCAAATGAAAATCCTGGGTCCGCCACTGAATGATGATAAAGTGAATTTCATTCAGATGTTAAATCATAGTAATGATCTTCTAATCAAGCTGATTTCTGGGCCATCCCTAATTCACTACAGAAGCTTAACCACCTCCTTCACGAATAGTGGTGGGGCCCAAAGAAGTTAGCAATAAATTCCAACTTTTAAGGGTTCCCTTAAATATAATGGCCTGGCATGATTTATTATTGTATCAAACAACCTCAAATAGGAAGCAATAACTAATTGAAAGCCAAACATACCTTTTGGTGAACTTCTCTTTCAAATAAATTTCTAAGAATGGAAAGAAGCACCACCGGCCGCAAGCCACAAGGCACTGCAGATGACAGTACAAATGACATTGCACAGTTAACATTGTTATGATTTGAAATAGATTAGTATGAACATGAAGTGATCTTCCCATGAACAAACTCACTAACCTTTCACATATCTCTGAACCAGTTGAGCTGGAAGGTTATAATCTTCACTCAAGGAGCTTGCTAATGACCCTGAATATTTTATTTCACCACTTACCTTAGATCCAATGGACCCAAAAAGATTACGTGGTGAGCAAGGTAGCTTAGAAGAGGAGTTACTCTCCTCTAGACCAATCATTACAGGATTCTCTAAGCTAATCTTGGCTAAATGATTCACTTTATCATTCAAAGTTGCTGATAATAACAAGTTCTGTCTTTGGAATTTGGCATTCCTCAGTACTGCATCTTCGCCACCAGACCCACTTTGTCTTGAGCCCAAAAGAGTAAGAATTTCCTCTACTTCTTTCCCAAATCCCATTTCAAGAATCCTGTAGAAAAGAAAGCTCATGAAAGATATGCCACAATGCAAAGGAAACACATCAAATCATCAAACAAGTCTTGCCAAGACGAATGAGTAACAGCATTAATCTGGCAAGTCACACTAAATATGCCCAATCTAAGAAATGACAAATCCAGAACCACAGAAAATGTGGAGTTTGCTGCAATGACCACTTTGTACATACAAGCCCTTGGTACCATGATCCTGATTGTTGATCTGATGGACAGCGCATGGGTAAGATAATTAAAAATCTCCTAAATTAGAAAATCATAACCCTCAAATCAGGCAATTAAGATAAAAAGGCATAGGATCTCCCAATTCAACTGGTTTTTAAGCCATCGTCAACAATCCCAAGTGGGCCCCACATGCACTAAAAATAATGGTTCACCGATTTACCGCACATGACGCTATTCCTCCAAGAATAGCACTTCGTTAAGCCCCATAGCATTGGAATATAACATGTACCTATCTGCTTCATCAAAGATTATCCAGCGCAAACTTCTGTAAAGAAATGATGATGTATTCTTCAAGTGATCCAAAAGGCGCCCAGGCGTAGCAACAAGGATAGATATTCCTGAAACAAAAAAGGAATCCTGAATGACCTAGAAACCAGGTTCTTTTGTTAATAACAGTGAAATTAAGCTGCTGCTTCACCAGAACAAAAACAACTCATTCAGCTATAACTTATATAGGTCACGTAGCACCTTTTAATCTGTTAGTACGACACCAAAGGAATCAATTTTGTTGGAGTCACGCTGTTAGCAGTGTAGAGGAATGACTTATTGGAGAGGTCAGCCATAACATAAAACCACAAAGCAAAAACAAAGTTCCCCATCCCCGCATTATTTGTTTTTGGGAGGACAGATGGGGGACGGGGGTAAACAATGACATAAAATTAAAAAAAAAAAAAAAAATCACACTCCTAAAGGAAGAAACTTATACATCAGGGAAAGTTTATAGTTTTAAGCATCAGTAAAGACAAACGAAGTTTTGGTGGGAAAAAATCAAAAGGTGTGTTAGTTTCAGATCTTACAGACCTTTGCGCAACCTGGCTTTCTCCTTTGACCTGTTCTCACCACCCATTATGTACCCAGGAACAATCCAATGGAATCGGTGTAGCAACTTCTGCAGAATTTCATAAACCTGCATGCATAACTCACGCGTTGGTACAAGCACCAGCGCTAATAGCAATTTGTCAGTTTAATGAAACAATGTCAAAACTGAGAAGGGAATGCTTCAGATAGATTATATAGAAAGGATTAAAGTCCAGAAAACTTCTCTAGAGATGGTATTGAGCATGCTTTGGCAGAGTAAGTCATGAAATTGATTTAAAGGTTAATTTACTTTGGTAAAAAATATGGAAATAAAACTCCAAACAAAGTAATAAAAAAGGAGCCACATCAAGCAAATTCCAATGATGAAAATGAATCCGATTAGAGAAGCTCACTCATCCAAACAACGAATTTTTGTTTCAATAATTTGGTCTTGGCCACAACAATATAAGCTTAAACTCAAAAAGAAAGAGAAGGTGGTGGGTTTGGGGATTTACTTTCTAAGAAATGCACCTCTTTTTACTCTATGCTATGGAGTGACAAGTTAGCTGGAGAGAAGGATTTGAAAGAAAGAGCTTTTGGAGAAATGACTTCTGTTGGAATGATGGCCTGCCGATCCTTGAGACAGTTTGCCCTTTTTATATCATTTTGAGTATTACATTTATAGCAGGAGTATTCCTTTAAGGGAACTTTGATCTAATACAATCAATTAACTTAATTTTTCAGAATTCTACTGCATTATATGGTACGATATACATTGGAAGCATTTTCTTCTATGGTCCTTCACGTGGACAATTCTAATCATCCCTCTCATAAATTGATGTTGCGGAGTCGGTCAATAGCAATTTGTTTATATAGTTATAAAGAATTGACATCGATTTCTTGTCAACATTTGTGTGAAGATGTCAGCAAATTGGAGTTTGGTAGGGACATGTGGAACAATAATAGAATGATCACCAAATGCTTCTCGAATTGAGTGATTGTTGGCCTCAATATGCTTGCTTCGCTCATGGAAGACTGGATTCACTATAATCCAAATAGCACTGGTATTATTAGCTTGGAGAGGGATAGGATGGTGCTAAGCAAATCCTAGTTTTGATATAAGCCCCTTAGGCCAAATAATCTTGGAACAAGCTGAAGACACAAGCACAATATCAGCATTAGTAGAATTGTTGGAAGCCCTTTTTGCTTCTTACATTTCCATGAAACCATGACCTTACGAGGTGCATGCATCATCCCGTCGAAGAACAACAGGTGTCAGGACAACACGTCCAGTTGGCATCACTATAATACATGATTTTCTTCCACCATAAAAAAAATAAAAAACTCTCCTAAAAATCTAGAATATTAAAAAAATGCTAGAATTTTTTTCCAATTAATACACACTATAAACCAAAATATTGGTCCCCCTAAGTTGTTCTACTCAAAAAGATGCGAGGGAACAAAAGGGTATCTTGGTAATTTTGAGAAGAGTTGCCAAAGTACAGTGTCTGCAAAGGATGATGAGTCTACAGGGCAGATTGCCTTTAATTTCTAACAAATTTTAATGAAACAATCACAACAAAAGGTTAAGTATGGAGAAAGTTGGGATTTTCATTGATTTCTATGGACAAGGTACATAGCCTGAAGCACCGACAACTCTGGATTGACACTAAGCTCTTGTTCAATTTGACAACAGCGAATACCCCTTGTACAGTCAGTTGAGTAGCTCGACGTATTTTGGATTTAAGGGAACTAAAGTCCTCTAAGTAATCCTCAAGAAACCTCTAAACATGGTAGTTCTAACCACTTAAGAGCTATGATGCAAGGATACTTCAAAGTGGGCAATGTATCGTATCCGACACTTCACTTTTTATATGTAAAATCCGTGTCCCTGCCGTGTCTACGACATGTATCTATGCATCATAGCTTAAGAGTATCCAAACATTGACTAATTAGTAGCCCAAATCAAGGCTTGTACATTAATATATATTGATATCAATCGACCCTAGGGAGATGATCCCATTGCAATCTAATTTCTCTGCAGTTTTGATCGCCTTGTCATGGTATCAGAGCACTGTTGAAAGATAGAAGTTGAAGGAGTTCCCTTCAATCAGTATTTGAAGAAGTATCCTCCTCATGGATTAGTCTATGCGACTGTTTTCTCATCATAGATCCATCACAACAACGGCAGATCTGTGCCTGATCAAGAGTGGCCCACCACCGATCATCCTGGTTCCTTCTTGAACTTAGAAGTTTTTGATCGACGAGCTTTGTAGAAGTTTTTGATGATTTTCTGGGGATTTTTCATCATCTGAGGTAGGCTTTCCCTCCTTATACATTTGTTGACTTTGGGAATTTTTCCTCAAATCAGTTTCATCAAGACCGTCCAGTTTTGTGGATTTATATCCAATTCACTTCAAGTTTGGACTGCTGGTAGTAACTTGGATCACTCACAAACAGATCTGATCTGATCTGTGATTGGGCAAATTAGTGTTTTTGCCCAATGCCAGAAAATTCAAGGTCACCTGTTGTGTTTTTGCACAGTATCTGTCCGTGCATCAGTTCTGTGTGCATTCTATTGCATATGGGGCATTTTCTGTCCACCTGGGGCATTCTATTGCGTCTGGGGCAATTTCTGATTTGGAAACAGATAGTTTCAGTGCCTTACATCTTGATCAGAGGTTTTGTTCTCTGTTTTCAAGTCAATCTTGCTGCTTTGTGGTTGGTTTTGTTGCTGTGTGCTTAGTTTTGCTCATCCTTGCTGCTTGTTCATCTGAATATTTGTTGCAAATGGAGAAATCTAAAATCAACTTAATCAGATTTAATGGTAAAAATTATCCATCTTGGGCCTTTCAGTTTGAAATTTACCTAAAGGGTAAAGAATTATGGGGCCATATCTCTGGAACTGATTCAAAACCAACAGAAGATGAGAAGAAAATTGTGTCCCGGAATACCAAAGATGCTTAAATCAAAACTTGGATTCTCGGGTCCATGGAACCCCACTACTTCATGAATTTGAAACCATACAAAACTGCCAAAGATATGAAGGGACTATCTGAAAAAGGTATATCATCGGGGGAATTCTACACAACAGTATCAGTTGGAATTTGAAATTGCAAATTATATGCAAGGAACTTCTTCCATTTAAGATTATTATTCTGGTTTCCAGATTTTATGGACAAAATTAGATGAAATCAAATATGCAAATATCTCTAAACAGGCTCTTCCCAAACTGCAAAAAAATACTAGAGACTAGTCATTGAGATCAATTTCTTATGAAATTAAGGCCTCAATACAAATCGGTCAGATCTAATCTCATGAGTAGGGTACCCTCTCCATCACTAGATGAGTGTCTCAATGAATTGTTGCAAGAGGAACAGAGACACTTGACTTAGACTGGTGTGCTCCAACAAGCCACTCATGGTGCAATTGATGTTGCCTATAGTGTACCCGCTCAATCTCAACCACCAAACTCACCAGTAAATGTTGCTTATGCTACCAAGGGAAAGCGACCAAGCAGAGATATCACTAAAATGCAGTGCTACCGATGTCAGAATTTCTGCCATTATGCCGATCAGTGCAAGCAAAGGATCTGCAATTATTGCAAAGTAACTGGACATTCGATCAATGAATGCCGCAAACGTCCTCAGAACAGAAATCCAAAAGTTTATCAGGCTATCACTGCTACTTCTGGCACTACATATTCATCTTCCATATATCCTTCAGCTCTTGCTTCTGCTACTCCAGTTACCCCTGACATGATCTAGCAGACGATCCTCGAGGCATTTTCCACTCTTGGTATATGTGGTAAAAAAAAACTATCTCTCTCTCTCTCATTGGTATTTTGATTACGGTGCCTCAAATCATATGACGTCCTCCTCAAAAAACTTCTCCAAAATTAAACCATATGATGGAAGGATTCAGGACCATGCTGCGAATGGTATAAAAATACCAATTTCCTCTGTTGGTGAAATTTCTCATTCTTTACCATTACATGATGTTTTTGTTCACCAAATCTTTCTACCAATTTAATCTCTGTAGGCCAATTGGTTGATTGTAACTGCAATGTTTCTTTTTCCTCCTCTGGTTGTGTGGTGCATGAACAGGAGACAGGGAAGGCGGTAGCGAAGGGGCCTAAGTGTGGGTGTTTGTTCCCTCTTCACATACCTACACCGAATCCATATATGTCTTTGTTTTGCTTCAACAGTTGTCTCTACGAATAATGTGCAATTTTGGCATAATAGATTAGGACAGCCCAATTCCAAAGTATTGTTATCTTTGTTAAATTCTGGTCACATAAACAAAATGAAATTTTTAGCATCAGATGTCGTGCTAGATTGCACCACTTGTAACCTCGGAAAGAGTAAAACTTTGCCTTTTCCATTACGTGTTTCTTCTGCTACCAAATGTTTTGATTTAGTATATAGTGATGTTTGGGGTGTTGTACCAATTATTTCTCATTCACAGTATAAGTATTTTGCGACTTTCATTGATGATTATAGTCGCTTCACATGGGTTTATTTTCTACATGCCAAATCTGAAGTCTTTGATGTGTTTAAAAAAATTCTTGAATTCTGTTCAAAATTAATTTTTAGCATGTATTAAAAAAATTCGTACAGAGTCGGGGGGAATATGTGTCTGAAAAATTTCAAGCATTTTTACAAGACAAAAGAATTATATCCCAACAGACTTGTCCCTACAACCCTCAACAAAATGGTGTTGCAGAACGAAAAAATCGTCATCTTTTAGACATGATCAGGTGTTTGCTTCAAACACCTTCTAAATTTGTGTCCAGAATCATTAAGCACTGCAAGTGCAACTCATATTATCAACCGTCTCCTTTCTCCAAAACTTCAAATCACATCTCCCATATTTCCGTCTTTTTCAAACTGAACCACAATACACACATTTCCACACTTTTGGCTGTGTTTGTTTTGTTCATCTTCCAACCCATGAACGTTCAAAGTTATCTGCACAATCTGCAAAATGTGCTTTTCTTGATAATGCTTCCCAACAAAAGGGTTTCATGTGTTATAGCCCACATCCAAGCATATTCGGATTTCTAGAAATGTTGTGTTCTTTTCAGTCCTATCCTGATTCATTTCCAGAAATCAAATTTTCTAAAGTACCATCCTTTGATGATGAATTTCTCCCTTCACCTCTATGATTTCATTCAGACAAGGTGTATGTTCGTCAACAAGGAACAAATGCCACTACTTTGCCTCTTCTACAAGAACCAACCCCGGATCCTCCTCGAGCACCAGATTTACCTCAACCTGCTATTCGCCGCTCTTCTTGTATCTTTCAACCTCCAGATCGATACGGTTTTTTTCATTCTTCATATTCAGCTACCTTATCCTCTGTTTCAATTCCCACTTCTTATTCACAAGCAGCTAAGCAAGAATGCTGGAGAAAGGCTATGGAAGAAGAACTCAATGCTCTACAGCATAACCAAACATGGGTTGTAGTTCCATGCCCAACCTTGGTTAAGCCTATCGGGAGTAAATGGATTTACTCTATCAAATTAAAGGCAGGTGGTACTTTGGGCAGATACAAGGCAAGGCTTGTGGCCCTTGACAACAGACAGGAATATGGTATTGAAAATGAAAAGACATTTAAGCATGTAGCAAAAATTACCACAATTCGCACAGTCCTTGCCATAACTGCATCCCAATCCTGACCCCTTTTCCAATTTGATGTAAAAAACACCTTTCTTCATGGCGATCTTAAAGAGGAAGTTTATATTGGACTACCTCAAGGTTTTCCAAAACCATCAGAAGGACAAGTTGCTCGTTTGAAACGCTCTTTGTATGGCCGAATGCATGCACCAAGAGCATGGTTTGACAAATTCAAGGATGCGGTACTTAAGCTGTAATTTCAACAGAGTCCTTATGATCCGCCATTGTTTTTGCATCAGAAATCAACAGGAATCACCATTCTTCTAGTTTATGTGGATGATATAATAATCATCGGCACATATACAGCCATGATTCAAGATCTCCAAGTTTCCCTTCATCAATCTTTTCAAATGAAGGACTTGGGACCTCGACATATTTTTTGGGATTGGAAGTTCATCAATCTAAGAAAGGGTTGATTTTGCATCAACATTAGACTATGGATTTAATTAAATCAGCAAGCTTGTCAAACTCCACACCTGTGGATACTCCTCTTGAAGTAAATCTTAAACTCCATAGTGAAAGTGGTGATCCCCTTCCTGATCTGACATATTACCAACAACTTGTCAATAGTCTCATATATTTGACTACTACTCGGCCAGACATCAGTTATTCAGTAAACTTGATGAGTCAGTATATGACCAAGCCTCATCATCTCCATTTAGCAGATGTTTGACGAATTATCCGGTATCTTATTGGCTCTTCTCACAGAGGCTTATTTTTTCCTTTTGGCTCTCCTATGACATTGACTACCTATTCCAATGCTGATTGGGCAGGTTGCCCTGATACTCGTCATTCCACAACGGGCCGGTGCATGTACTTCGGCGATGCCCTTATTTCATGGAAAGTGAAAAGGCAAGACAAAGTTTCTAAATCATCAACTTAGGCAAAATACAAGGCCATGTTGCAGCATGCTCAAAAATTCTATGGCTTCGTGGTCTAATCGCGGAACTTGGCTTCCCACAAAAATATCTCACACCCCTACATGCGGATAAGACCAGTGCCATTTGGATTACAGAAAATCCAGTATTTCATGAAAGAACTAAACATATCTTGGTTGCTTGCCACTTTATCAGGGATGAATACCTACGTGATGTTATCGCTCTTTCGTTCATCTCCTCTAACCTCCAAATTGCTGATATTTTACAAAAGCTCTTCCTCGACCACGCCATCAATTCTTGACAGACAAATTGATGCTTGTTGACTCATCGGCATTAATTTGAGAGGGGGTGTTAATGATTCTGGATCCATTGGGCTGAATCCACTTGTAAAATAAAGCCCGACTCATTGGCTTAGTCAAACTATAATATTTTGTACAGATACTACATACTATGTTAGGATATAGCTGACTAGACAATGACTAATTAGTAGCACAAATCAAGGCTTGTAATTGACCCTAGGGAGATGATCCCATTGCAATCTAGTTTCTCTGCAATTCTGATTACCTTGTCACTTTAGAGGTTTTCTAGACTAAATGGTGTACATTTTTAAAGAAGATAATCTGATTTTTGACTGCATTCCATCCTTCAAAACTGGAAAAGCGATGACATCTTCATTTTGTTCAAGTTATAAAAATAAAGCAAAAATCTCAACAAAAAAAAAAGATAAATAAAATAGCGTATAGTTTCACTAGAGGTCTCTTTCACTTTAGGATTATTGATTTAAAAAAAAATTATTTAAGATATATATTTTTTTTAAAAAACCTTCAAGAAAATTGATACATGATCAATTAATGGTAGACAAAAACTGGCAGGACAGAACTCGGAAAATTTAGATAAGGTTCTCCAAAATTGTCTTTAACCATGTGAGAGCTTGTATGAAACTTGACTCCTATGCATTTGGTTTGATGTAACAGGCATGTCTGTACCCCAAACTGCAAGTGATTTGAACACCCTCAAAAGGTTAAGAAACATCATAGCACAGTGAAAAAGGAAAAAGAAAATCTATTCTGCATTGAGTTTGGGTCAGCATAATACAGGACATAATGCGAGGTAAGATACTACACATCAAATCAATGTAACGGCTGTTGACCGATATTGATGTGGGGTAGCGGAGTTAGTGGAAAGAAAACAGTAGTTTAATCATCCTAGTAGGTGGGTGGTAATGCCATTTATATTGCTTCAGGCAGCACCGCAGCACAACTATAGGATGCCAGAATACTTAAGATATCATCTGTTTGTGTTTCCTACTTCAAACAATATTACTGCCATTCACCAAAATTGATTTGAGTGGGGAAATATATAAGGTACAGCTTGATGTACCATCGACATGCAGCTATCAAGGCGCACGAATATCATCAACACACAGCTATCAAGTATCAATGTGCACAGATATCTTAACAAATAATTCATAGGAGCTTCTGATTAAAGGAAAGCACACACCCAGTGGAGACAAATATAAGCATATGATATAATATGAAAGAAGTGCACTCACGTCTGCAAACAGTAACACATACCTAAGGTACCATCAGATCTCTGAACACGAGGATTATACATCTTTAAGTGATGAATAATTGGAGTAAGATACGCAATAGTCTTTCCAGTGCCAGTGGCTGCATTAATAAGTCTGCAAAGCTGGATAAAGGAATCCACAAACTCTAGTAGGAAAGAAAATTAGGGCCCACTTGTTTGCATGGGATTGAATTCCAAGGAAAGTTAAGAAATGTGTTTCTATTGAAATGGCTAGAGTTAAGGAAACAAAAGTGATGATCCACAAATGACAAACAAATAATCTGTCCTTCGGTGGAAAATGAATACGGGTAGATGTAAAATGAATATCCAGCCATCACCCTAGCAAATCAAAATCCAAATTCCATACAAACAAATGAGCCCCAAACAAAAGGAACCAGAAAACTCTGAATGTTACACACTCGAAACAAATATAACTTGAGATTTGCCAAATCAACATAGAAGGATACACATGACGCCCCAAAATAATAATCGGAATTGATTGTGCTTGAATTAACGTCGGAACTTCAAATCCCATTCTATCTGTCAATAGATGCAGAAAAAAACTAAAAAAATTAACAAACAATAGGTAGCAGTATAAAAGCAAGAGCATATGATGAAAAATTGCAAGGATCAATCCCATTCTACCTTTTTTTCTTTTTCTTTTTCTTTTTCTTTTTCTTTTTTTTTTTTTTTTTTTGAATGGGAGCAACTGATGCAGAAAAAACTATAAAATGAAAGGTAGCAGTATAATTTTAATAGCAAGGAGAAAGGAAGAACATGCAGTGAAAAATTAAAAGAATCATTCATTCCACAATCATGCATGTGGCACATGTTCTCGAGATACAAGCTAAAGACATCTAGGAGGCCTTCAAACGTCTCTATGACATTCACACATCATAAAGAGAATGTGCAGAGAAATAGAATGGAAGGAAAGATATATAATGGAACACCTAGATGGAGCGAAAGGGACAAGGGATATCATGATGAGATAGAACTTGGAAGTATAAGAAAACCTCAATATTTCTCCTAAAAGTTATATCACTGTCTATTATAGCCACCAACCAAAATTACTACAAAACGTAGTTTCAACTTCCAAGAAGAGTGCTAGTCCAGTTTAGTACAAAACCAAATCTCAAACAGTGTTTGGGGTGTTTATCTACAACTCGAAACACCTGTACTTGGCGAATGGAGAAATATCATGGTAATTAACATCCAGAGAAACATGAAGAACTTCTATGTCGTGAATCGGCATTTTATGATCATTTTTGTAGAACTGCGGGCCTCCCTGCCATGGACGAACATGCAGATCAGTAATACACCACTTGGATTTTTTATTTCGAATAGAGAAACCGAGTTTTTTTTTTTATTGGATTTTCCCCTTCAAGAACTAAAGCAGAGCTATCTATTGTAGTTGATTTGATCACTTATAAAAGGAAAAGACGGGCTCCTCAACTGTATTTATACTGTCGGATATGTATCTTCAGAACAAAAATAAATATGGAGAAATCCCCAACCCAATACATGAACGGATGCTAGATACTGATAAAAAAATTGAAGTTAGATAATTCCCGTTGCATTTTCTCTACCATCGGACAAATATTGGTATGGGAATAGCAGCTAGAGCTAACGAAGAGAGCATTATGATGAAAGATTGCTTCTTCTTTCCAAACACATCTAAGACAGAGAGAGAAATACGCGCCTCGGAGCTGTTCGCACAATGCGGGGTGAAGGCCGAGGTCGGCAAATGAGCAGGAGGCGTAGACCTCGTTCGCCGTCTCCTCCTCCTCCTCCTTCTTCTGCCTCTTTCGCCTGTAGTCCATGGTTGGGGTTTGGGTATCGACTCTAGAGCCAAAGTGCGACCATTTTCCACGTTATATTATATATATATATATATATATATATATATATATATATATATATAAATGGAAGTTTCAACTACATCTATCCCTCACTATAGGGTGAGGGATACTTCCATAATTGGATGGACCAAACACATGACCCCCTAAATTGCACGTGTCCACCAACTTTCGGTTAGATCCGAATTTAGTAGACCGTTGGATTGACTATGTATCGATCCGAATAGACTATTGACTATTAAACTTTTAGGCTCATATGAAGATGATAGAAATCATGGTTGGAGCTAAGTTTTTATAGAGAGGAGGATCCAAGGGAGTCCTTGAAATTTCCCTCATCCACATCTCCATGAGAGACACCAAATGGGCCCCACCACACACTTGAGCTTACCTTATTCTAAGCTTGAGCTTAGGAGAGCTAGCCCCAAATATATATATATGGAAAAAAACTTCAAAAAGGTTCCTAGGTTTTTTACTATTTGAGAAAAAAAAAAGGACAATAAAAGGGAGCTATTATTTGCACAGCTCGACTTGCTCACTGCAGATCTTTTTTTTTCAAAATCTGGGCATCTTTGTAGAAAACCCCCAAATTGCCTCTCTTCATCTCCTCTCTCTCCCTCTCCCTACTCGCAGCCCACCTCCGCCCTCGTCCTCGCCCTCTCCCTCTCTCCATCTCCTTCGCTTGACGTTTTGAATATTTAAAATAAATAAATTATTTATTTAGTTATTATTATAATTGATTGTATTTTAGTTAAATACGTTGTTAGTTTTAGTGGGGATTACATTAGGCATAGATTCAGTGAGTTGGGCTTGTTGGATATATTACTTGACCCATAGTTAACCCAGGCTCAGTTTAGTGGGTATAGTTTTTCTCAAACCCGAATTCCTGTCTTTTTAGAATCCAAAGTCTTTTATCTTTAGAATTTAAGTTATTCTACAACTCCTATTCTCATTCTCTATTTATACAACACCACTGTACTCTTTTCTTCTCCCACATAACTCTCCAAACTTTCTTTGGCTCTTGTAACCTTGAAATCTAGCCAGCGGATCTCTGATCAGAGAGACCATCTTCTTCCTCGCGAAACTCTCTTCACCAAGATCTTATTTTGGGCATGGGCAATAGGAATCTTAGTTCATCTCCTCCAACCGTGAACTTAAGGCAAGCACCTAATCATAACTTGTGAAGTGGAATGCTTGTTTTCTTATTTGATTCTTGTTTTGTACATATAGAATCTTTTTATTTGCCATTTTTGTACATGGGGATGTTAGAATAGGGTTTCTCTATTTTGTTTGGGGTTTTTGGATGGCTTTCCCCTTATGTGGAAAGGTGATTTGCTGGTGAGGATGATGTGGTGGTTGATGAGTATTAAACATTGCATATTTCACCCATCATTAGTTCGAAATTTACCAGCATCTTATATGCATATCATTTGCTTTACAAGGAAATTTTCTCATTCTACCACATTAACGGATTTTCGGATTATCATGCATAAATTCGATTATTTATAACTCATTTTTATATAATTTCTCCTGTGTAGGTGGACCCCGTGACTACCCCAACCTTCCGGCTAGTGTCCCAATACATGCATCAAGAAGAGATTCAATAAAGAAGTTACATGAAGAAATCGTATTGAAGAAATCTTGATGAAGTGTTGAAGAATTTCAAAATAAGAGGAGAAGACTTTAAGGATAAAAGAAGTCATTTTCTAACTCAAAGAAGTGGTTAGTCATTAGTGTAATCAAATTGAAGCAATCCTTGTGAAAGGAAATGAGCCAATCAAATGTCTTTAATGTTTCTATATATTGGAATGTTTTTGTAAAGAGAAAAAAAAAATCTTTTGGCAAGTTAGTCTTTTTGCAATTTTATTTTTACTTTTAGATTGTAATTAGGAGCTTCTTTATAACTAGTTTAGAGAGAGTGTGTATAATTGAAGATCATTAATGAAGATTTGGAGCTCTTTCTTAATGTTTAGTAGCTAAAGCTCTTGGAATTAGGATCTCCTTTTAAAGTTAAGTAATGTGATTTGCTCAATTACATGCATGTTTTAGTTTAAATTCCCTACTTATGTCTTGATTAATTAGTAGATTTTAGATTTAATTATGCTAATCTCTCACATTTCTCATGCTCTAACTCTACACTTGATGCTTCGATAATCTCTATTGATACTTTGTAGTTTGATTAAGTTCTCTCACATAGCATGCTCTAGAGCCTTATCTTTGATCTTTTGTAACTTGATTTTGATAATTTATTGTTAGGGTAGCTAGATGATGATCTAGGATCTTGGTCTTTTATTTTCTTTACTTTGATCTTCATTGCTATATCATCCAATCCAATTAGGCAAGAGATTGCTAATTGGATTGTAGATTTGGGAGTTAAATTAGAACATGCATTGTTTGAATTAATTATATACTTAGTGGATTTTGGATTGCCTAATCTCTTATTTTTATTGTTAATTTTAATCTTTACTTAATTTGTTATTTGCACTTCTAGATTGTTAGATCTACATTTCGCATCACTTGTTTTAAAGTCCTACACATTTCACACCACATCTTCACCTTAAATCTTCCATTTCCACCACCATTCATCCACTAGTTTAGTATAGTTTGTTAGATTAGCTTAGATCTTGTTAATTTCATATTTTAGAATGTTAATTAGAGTAGTCTAATTGCTATTTTAGTTTTATTCTACATTTCATTTAGTTTACTTTCATTTTTCACACATAGTTTATTAGTTTTAACTGTTCACTTCAATTGTCTATATTAGTTATATCTTGGTTCAACTCTCATTTAATTAGATTCATCGCTTGTTCCATCCTCTCTCCATGAGATCGATAATTCGGACTCTTTAGTCCTTTACTACTTGACGACACAGTAGTCTTGTGGTTAAGCGTTGCACATCTAAGTGTCGATTAGTGGTTGCATTGGTGAATAATGGGTAAGAATTCGCCATTAATCAGACCAGTCGGAACTTCTGTTCGAGGTTCGATCGATCCGGTGCTCTGTCCGATTGATTGAATGTGGCGCAGAGTCCGAAAACCTGACGAGGACTGATCGATCGGGTTTGATCGACCGAATTTATGTCAAGCTTTCGAGAAGATTGACATTTTGGGTCTGTTTAATAACCAAATCCTCTTTAATGCTTTCACTGATTTTAGGGAATTGTTGTGGGGTATCTTGGATTTCCGGTTTGAGATTAGATTGTTGTTTGGACTTATGTAAATACCGTTTGGGCACGCGGTATCGTATTAACATGAGGTTCAGTGCCGTGCATAACCCTCAATGGATTCTAGTGAATTACAATTCAACTCATCTCTAACGGAAAACCCTTAATTGGGTCTCTGTACTGTAAATTATGAGAGGATGCATTGACCTTTTATCCACTAGAGACTTGTGGTGTTGTTAGGTTCGGGACCGTATGTTTGACCTTAGAATTCTCTTTGACTTTCGGGTTTGCATGCATAATTGAGATTGATGTTGGGATTGCAGTTTGCATACCCTATATTGGTTGGATATGGACCGTAATGTGGCTTGGCATTAGATTGAGATTATGTGGAGGATTGTTCGGATGATGTTTCATTATCCGAATGTGGATTGTTGTGCAACCAGCCCTACACTGTGACTTAAGTTTATGTGTTAGAGCATTATTGATCACTATGTCTATTCTACTATTATATGTATATGTATGTATTTCAATTGGGTCATAATTGAATGACTACATATCTAATCGGACAACTGATCACCGATGTACACGGACACTTATATCCGAATTAATTGTTTCACTAGTATTCCAGATTGTCAATTGATTTATAACCACCGACGTGATTGACCAGTTCTCCCACGTAGTTAGGGTTGACCACCCAAAACAATGGCGTTGCTTTTGTGTTGACTATGATATTGCTCATTTGCTTAGAATCATACTTATGTCATACGTTTATTTTCTTAATCATCGGTATATTGTCATATTCTTAAGATCTTATCTGTCTTTACTCATTTTAGTTCTTGTATTTCATTTGCAAATTATGCTTTCGTACTTGTTGTTTACTTCGTATTTTTGATACATAAGTACCAATTCATATCCTACCGAGGAAACATAAGATGGTCAAACGTTTTAAGCACTTGAGCCAGTTGATTAATACGAGTGGAGTGTCAGAGATGGCTTCGGAGCCATCTGAGTCTACACAGGAGAGATCGACATCATAGACTTTTTAGTTGTTTAAATCTCACAATACATTTTATTTAGTTGATATAAAATTATTCAACAAAACTTGAACATTAATGTTTAGCTAGTTATGTGTTGGTTTTGGTTATGGATATTTGATACCAATTCGATAATGCTTCTGTAGATTTAATTTATGATTTATTATGACTCGCCCTGGTTTGAAATTTTATGGGTCCATATTTGGAAGCTTGTGTTGAATTAAACACTGGGAAGTTTGTTCAGCCGTGAGTGGTTGAATGGGAGGGAGACGGATAAAGGGAGGGAGAGGGACGATGAGCAAAGAGAAAGAGAGAGAGAGAGAGAGAGAGAGAGAGAGAGAGAGAGAGAGCGGGGGAAAGAATGAGGGAGAGAAACAGGGAGAACGAGAGAGATGGGGAGAGGGAGAGGGTCGGGCGCAGGCAGAGGTGGGCTGTGAGCTGGGAGAGGGAGAGAGACAATGAGAAGGAGAAGGAGAGGTGCCGGGCTTAGGTGGGCATCGAGCAAGGAGAGGGAGTGTTGCACCCCAAAGTCCCACATCGACTATAGAGAGAAAAGTAATTAGAATTATATGTGGAGCTTGCACCCTTACCTTCCATGAGGCCTTTTGGTGGGTTGAGGCCCATCAGAAACAAAACCGTGAGGCCCGTGGGCCAAAGTGGATAATATCATCCATGTGTGTAGGGTGGGGCGTTACAAATGATGTCAAAACCAACTCTCGACTAGTTCGAGTGTGAGTCCCTGCCGTGACCTGGTGCAAGTGGGCGGATTTCCATATGGGTGGGACAAGAGAGTTGGCGGGCTACAACACATGGATGTGCAGCCCTAAGTGGGGTGGATTGTCACGCCCCGGAATCCCACATCGTTTATAGAGAGGAAAGTGACTGAGATTATATGTGGAGCTTACACCCTTACCTTGTATGAGACCCTTTTGTGGGTTAAGGCCCACCAGAAACAAAACTATGAGGAGGCTTGTGGGTCAAAGCAAACAATATCATGCATGTGTGTAGGGTGGGGCGTTACAAGGAGAGAGAGGGACGGAGAGGGAGAGGGGCAGTTTGGGGATTTCCCTAGTGTACCCAGGTTTTGAAGAAAAAAAGGGATGTATAATGAGCAAATTTGATCATTACTTCATTCATATATAAGGGTACATAAACATGTGCATTCATCATCAATTACACAAAGCAGGAAAATATCAATTACAGGCTATTTTATAAAACGAAAATATTCATATGAGAACTAGTTCTCATATATTATATGAGATTTTTTTTTGTGAGGCCCACCTATCAACCCATCCAAACCATGTACAAATAGGGACCCCCCTCGATAGTCACTTATTCTAAAGATTGACACACATCTGAATGGACTGAATAGATGGATCAATGGTTGAATCTTTTTTTTTTAATATGAAGCCATTAAACTTGTGGGCCACGGATGAAGGGGTTAGGGGAATGTGTTTGAGGTCAAACTTGATATTTGGGGTGGCCTCACATAGATCTTTCCATCCCCCTTAGTCCCATCCCCAAACGGGACCCACATTTGGACCCCACAAAAAAGTTCTCATATAATAGGTCATGAGAACTAGTTCTCACCTGAATATTTTCGTTTATAAAATATTTCTTGTACTTTCTCAACTGGGTCTAATTTTTTTGTCAAAGCATAATTGATGAGTTCATGAATTTGCACATTTACGTATCATTTTAGGATGAATTATGGATTTAATTAGGTGAATTGCATCATTATTCATTTAATTTCATCATTTCATGCATTTTCACCTACGAACCTGAATTTTTATACTTTTCATACATTTTCTGTATTAACTTAAAATGTTTTGCAAATTTTCTCCGAAGAGTCTCAGTTGGAGTAGAACTCTGTCCGAATGGGTCCCACTTCAATATGAGCTATTCAGTATTTGATGTGTTGAATTGAAATGTGTAGAAAATGAGAATTGTAGGCCTCTGTCATGGAACCCGCTTTCAAGCACACATTGTTATCCTGGGCCCTGCATTGCTGAATTGAAGTAAATTGAAGAATTCGTCATGTGGACCCCACACACAAGCCATATGCAAATTAATCAAAGAAGTGGTCCACTCATCATGTCAGTTGAAGAGTTCTAACTACAGTAGAAGACTTCTCATAGGGCCCACTATTCAAGCAGATGAAATGTCCCACATGGCAGGGTCCACAGTAGTTGCAAATTTGATATTATTGATGGATAATTTAAAAAGTACAATTCTGATTGGAATAAAAGAAGAATAGCTTGAATTATCCACATCTGACGTCCTTTCAAAAATAAAAGTTGTGCAGAGATAGAATCCATTGCAAATCAAATTTTAGAAGTTAATTCCATTTTTCTGAGGATAACTCATCTTCAAATGGCCATAACTTTCAATCCGACAGTCGGATCGATGAAATTTACCTACCGTTAGAAAGCTTATTCAGAGTAGATATCCGTGGAGCCCAAGAATGTACAAATCAGAGCTATATTAACAAAGTTATGGGCCTGGAGATTTTCATATTCATTTTTAGACGGGATTGCAATTAAATCCACACCGTTTATAATCAATTGCTACACATCCCTTGTGGGACCCCATCTGAAAATTAGCCAAGTCAACCAGAGGTTTCCAGATGCTTCCACCTCATTCAAATTCAAAAAGGATAAGAGATATACCTTATCAATGAAGAAAAATCAAATCTGCAGAGAATGTGTCTAGATTCAATGTATCTGATAGATAACTAGAAAGTAGCATACGAGAGACAACTCCCTCCCCTTGAACGTCCATGACTCTCTCTTCTCTTTCTCTTCTTTCCATAATTAATAGAATTTAATAGTTATTTTTTGGGTATTCTGGAGCCCTGTTCCAGAAATTAGGAATTTTAGAAGAGAGATTTTTGAGAGACCATTGTACAAGGAGATGCTATCAATGAAATTATTTATGGAGTTTTTTTCAATAACTGGTTAGATTTCTGGATTGGAGCACACAGATGAAGTTAAGTAGATTTTTAATTTAATCTATGTAATTGTTCTATTACTTTCTTGTCTCTTTTTCAAAATGCATGCTCTATTAAAATAATAGATCTCTCTTCATGCCTTAGGCAACCTCTGTTTTGATTTTTAATGAAAATAGTTTGATGATTTATACTTATTTTGATAGATTATGCTTAGGGCTGAGATCCTTTGAAAATTTATGCTTAATTTGATGAGTCATGCTTATGATTTTTCATTCTTTTATGAGGTGAAGGAGGTCTTGGGTTGTGACCTTATTCTTTTTATTAAAAATTAATTTTTGTAAAAGACAAATCTTCTGGATCCAAAACATTGATTTGTTTAAGATCTGAGTTATTTTTGGGACAAATAGTAGAATAATTGCATGGATGGATTAATTATCTTACTTAGTGGATTTTGGATGCTCTGATCTGTTTTATATATTTGATTAGTTTGTGTTTCTAAATTTTTTCTAGTTTCTTTTCTTCGATCTCAATTACTTATTAATCTTTGATAAAAAAAAATCAGATTTTGAATTTTAACTTAGTAGTGCTCCTTGTAGGATTCGACCTGTACTTGCCACTGTCTCAAAAAGACAGTTGTGCACTTGCAGTATTAAAAGATTGAATTTAAATTCACATCAATCATACATATCTTAAAGTTTATCTCTAAAAAATTTGAAAACTGCCCAGTCCCCACGTTCATTTGACCTCAAACAAAATTTATTTTCTAAAAAGGACACATATGTCATTTTTGCAATTGGAGTGAGTGCTCTATCTCATCTTCAACACCATAGTGCTATCTATACAGAGATGCTTTTAACTTAATTCCACTTGGAAATAAAACTACAACAGTTATACTTTGGAAAAAAAAATGGTATATGATGAAGGTTTTTTAAGTTGGTAAACCCACCTCTTAAACTTGCTACATAGTCTTGACTGTTTATGCCTGATTAGAATGTCCAAATCAATTGGTTGTTTTCAGTATTCCACCACAACCTCGATTTATACCCATTTTCACCGTACCAAAATCTAAATTCCAACTCAATCTATAACTCGGAGTCATGTTCTGTGCATAGATTCTGAACAGAACTTTAGTGTATTAATATCTTGAATCAATATCCATCATAATATCTTCAAGCACGCCATCCATTATTGGAGCCCATTTATCATCCCCACTTGCTAAAGTACCATCAAATAAAAAAACCATCTCTTCAAAAAAATAATGGGTTTAGATTTGGCTTAAAATTCATCTTTTGCTTAAAAGTTGAATTTTAAATTACAGTAGGGCATTGTCAAGTTTTATGCAACCCATGGAGAGTGGAACCCCATGAGGCGGCCATGGCCAAAAAATGGAACTAAAGGTCCATCATTCACATGGATAGTCCTAGATCAATGTCAGGTTGAATGGGTTTCAGGTTGGATTTGTGTGGATTTTCCAAAATTCTTCCATTCCAAAACCCAAAATCCAATACCCTAAACAAAACCAATCAAATATCATCTCCTACTGCAAATCTCACCTATTTTCTTCTTCTTCTTCTTCTTTTTTTTTTTTTTTTAAAAAACTTCATCCATCCAAACAACCCCATCATCATCCTTGTCAAATCAGAACCAAACAAAATCCAACCCATCATATCTCTCAATTTCCAACTCACACAATAGATCTCATCCTCCAGCCTCATCTCCAAACCAAATTGAAACCCATCTCCTAACATCTCCAAACCTGTGCAACTGGACCAACCTCATGTTCCTACTTCCTAGAGATGGAAACCCATCTCCAAACAGGTTCATCTCCATCCTTGGTTCACCCCACTAACCCTTTCTATCATCATTCAAACAAAACAAAACAAAACAAAAAAAAATCACATCAATTGAACACGTAGTAGAAATCAGATGTTTTGTATAGAGAAAGAAATAAGAAGAAAAAAGAAAAAAGAAAAGAACGTCGTAGATGCTCACCGTTCTCTCCTTCCTATTCTATGTTCCCCCTTCCATTCTTTCTCCAAAATGTATTTTTTATCCCCCTTTCACAACGAATAGGGTTTATGTCCCTCAACAAATGATGTTTTTATTGGAAGGATTCTCGTTGGCAATAAAAGATTGTCTAGGGACATTTTTTTTCTTAAAAAATGGGTTCCGCCTCTACTTGTTTCAGGGAATATACCTCTAATTTCCACATGTCCAGATTTGGGGCATTTTATTTTAAGAGGCATTGCCTCTTCTCTAGAGTAGGCATAGGTTACAATTCACTGCCAAACACCTCTAATTTCAAAACCTCTACCCACTTTAGAGAAATAGAGGATTAGAGGCAAAAAATAGAGATGCCAGATAGGGGCTAAATTGTTAAAATCATTTTCAACTCACTTTAGATCTACACACTCAATTGTCCCTTGGAAAGCTCACTCATAGGAGCATCCTTTAGGGCCTTTTTTTTTTCCTCTAGAATTCAAGGAATTCCTATCTAGTGAATTCCTGAATTTTCAGACACAATGGAATTCCTAGATGCTCCGTTGGACTCGAGCATCCAGAAGTTCTACCAAAATGCGAAGATGGTGGAATTGCTAAATTCCCAAAGGTTATTTGGGACCTTTCATGTGGCCATAATTTTAAAATGCTTAGCAAGAAACATGAGATTTGCAAATGCTAGGGGACACCATGTCCCCAAAACTCCAATATCTAGAATTCCTATAAGGAATTCCAGTCTCATTTCTCATTACCATGTTTAAAAGAGATAAAATCAAAGTGCCATATTTCCAACTGAATATTAAGCACCTTTATTGCCTTATTACAAAACCCAAAACTATTATTATTAAATCCTAAACCCAAATTTTCAACTGAGTTTGTGCATTAATGTTTTTGGCTACAACTATCTAACACTACACACATCATGTTTCATATTTAAGGAGTTTGTCAAACACTTAAACTACATTGTTTGTAGCCTCAAACCGGGGACACTAATGGCCCACAACCATCAGCACTTGAGATAATGAAGATATCCCGACAAATGATATATATGTATATATTATATGGGAGATACTCATGTGAGAATAACTCGAGAGTAACTCTCACGATACTGTGAGAGCGAGGGTGGAGGCCCTCACATTCATATCCAATGCCAACATGTGAGAGCCCCTCACGCCTTGCTCTCACAATACCGCGAGAGTAACTCTCACAAGAGCATCTCTCACTTTATTATAAGAGATCGAACGAGGGTCCTCACAAGATATCCAATGCCAACAACTTAAATGTGAGGACCCTCACCCTATCTCTCATAATAAGGTGAGAGATTCTCTTATGAGAGTAACTCTCGCGGTATTATAAGAGCAAGGGGAGATGTGAGGCCACTCATCCTATCTCTCATAATAAGGTGAGATGCTCTCATATGAGCATCTCCCTATATATGTATATATATATATTTAGAGAGAGAGAGAGAGAGAGAGAGAGAGAGAGAGAGAGAGAGAGAGAGAGAGAGAGAGAGAGTTAATGATACATATATCCAATTCTCTTATAAATATTCTCCTACAAATGTGAAACTTTTATAGATTCTCTTAAATCATTGGCTATTAGATAGGGGCAGAAACTCTCCTTTTGGGATAAGAGAGTTTTTGAGAATTTCTCGTGTATATATATATGTAGGGAGGTGCGCTTGTGAGAGACACTCTTACCTTACTATGGGAGATAAGGTGGGGGCCCTCACATCCATATCCAATGTCAATAACTTAAATGTGAGCCCATCCACCTTTATCTCTCATAGTAATGTGAGATTGTTTCTCACAAAAGCACCTCTCATATATATATATATATGAAAATTCTCCATTAAAAAACACCCCTTTTTCCGCCCCTCTTTTTTTTTTTTTTTTGTCATGGGGTCCATGTTTAGTCAATCTAGCCTTTTCACTTACAGTATCCCCCATGAATAGTCATAAGCCTAAGTTTGACACTCATCCAACTTTTCCTCACCGTTGGATTGAAATCATGATAAAAATAATGTCTCTGAACCATTAAATTTTAAAAATATGGATCAAAAGGTTAGGATAATCTTATTAACTCAGGATTTTGCATATAGATAGGCCTCACATTGATCTTTCATCAAGCATCCCAATTGGCCAAACTAGGAGTGATGTTTTCTTCGAAAAAGACGCTCGGGCGCTGTGTAGCGCCCCCTATAGTGTGTGTGTGTGTATATATATATATATATATATATAAGGTAAGCTTAAGTGTGTGGTAGGGCCCACCTAGGGATGAGGATTGGAGGGAGGGAGGGAGGGAGGGAGGGGGGGGGGGGGGGATTTCAAGGACTCCTTAAGATTCTCCTCTGTGCAAAAAATTAGCCACAACCGTGAATTTTATAATCTCCATATGGGCTCAAAAGTTTAACGATCAACAGGCAATTCGGATCGATACATAGTCAATCCAACGGTCCAGTAAATTCGGATTTGACCGAAAGTTGGTGGACATGTGCAACTTAGCAGGAGTCATGTGTTTGGTCCATTTGGATGGACAAAAGGTGGGGCCCACAAGTATGAGCTTACGAAATCTGCTTCTAAGCTCAAGTTTAGGAGAGCCTTGCTCATATATATATATAGCAATGTTCATGTGCATCCTTCCCTCACAATATGGTGAGAGATAAACTCAATGGGGCCCACCTAAGGTCACATTAATCATGGGACTTGAGGGAGATGAAAATAGTCATATAAGATGAGACCATATATCAAGTTTGAAGTCAATTCCAAATCTCTAACCCCTTCATCCGTGACCCACAAATTTAACAACTTTATATTAAAGGAAAATTTTGACCTTCAATCCAATCCAATCGGATTAATGAAAACTTAATCGATCCATTATAGTTTAGGAATTTTCATGTGTAGATGATTTGGACGAATTATAAAGTAGCCCCACTGTGTTGTCCCTCACCATAATGTGGTGAGGGATAGATGCACATAGATATTCCCCATATATATATGAAATGCTCCTTAAGAGAGAGATCTCTCACCTTATATAAGAGATAGGGTGAAGGTCCTCACATCAATATCCAATACCAATAACTTAAGTGTGAGGGCCTCCAACCCTATCTCTCATATTAGGTATGGGAGATGCTCCTATGAGAAATATCCCTCACCTTATATGAGAGATAGGGTGAGAGATCCAAGCCATAGATAAAGAGGTAGGTGATTTGTGTCATATTATACATAACTCGGCTCAGATTGAATTCGATGAACTAATGCTGCCATTATGAAACCCACATACTTAAAAATATGCAACATGTGTGTCAGATTATACATCCGATACTTTATTTTTGTACATTTAAAATCCATGCCCCAGCAATATCTATAGTGTCTCTTTTCTGTATCCAATCCGTAGCTGGCCCCCTACGATACTTGTGACAGAGATTTCTCCACACTAGAAATCACGGCAATAATCTTATGGAAACTTCACAAGAAGGATCTCAATCCGTCCCTCTCTGTCCGTACATGGGACCTTGTAATATCCTTCAAGCTGCCGCAGCCAGTAAGGGCCATGGTGAGCTCAAGCTCATCCCTCAACATTTCTATGACCCGTGTCACTCCATATTCTCCCTTTGCTGCCAGGCCATAGACCATCGGCCTTCCAATCTGCAGTGTCGAAGATATGTGACTGGTTATGTAGGAATTAAATGCATGTGATGCTCCTGCCTTCTTATCATAAGGCACTTGACCGCTTAATCTCATGTTAAAACAAAAGATTTTCCCATATCATCTGACATTTGAGAAAATAACTTAAGGATTATTTATCTAGAGTGAAAACTGAAAAATCCCTCCCTCGCATAGAAACAATGAGGAAAAAGCTTTTCTTAAGGCCCAAAGTTCCAGTCATTTGGGAAGCCACTTATGCACCTGGTGATGTTTTGAAAACCTAATGCGAGACTGAACTGTCAGACAGGATGGTCTGGTAGGACTGCAATGTCATGTAACAAAGGAATCCAGATCCTCTATGCCTTTGACCCAGAGAAATCCTGAGTAAAGGAAAACTCCACAGTGGGGCCCATCTATTGAAATCCAAACCGGTCAAAATGAACGTCCATCCTCCTGTTATATGGAGTATCCTCAAATTTTATATCAATCCAATTTAAATTGACTATTTGATAAAAAAAAAGAGTGACTAACACAATCTTATGCATATTCATTATCACATTTTTCATCAAACCAGTCCGGTAGGAAAAAAAATGTGATAATGAATATGCGTAAGATTGTGTTAATCACCTTTTGTTTTTATCAAACAGTCAATTCAAATTGGATTGATAAAATTTTTTGACAATACCCAATATAAAATTTTTTGAATGGTTCGGATTTCAATAGGTGGGTCCCACTATGAATTTCCACTCCTTTAACTCAGGATTTCTCTAGATTAAAGCCTCCGAAGATCCGGTCTCATAACAAAGGCATGTTCATAGACAACTAAAATATTGAAAGTTCTCAAACCAATCACCGTCTGATTATAACAGTTTTAATGGCTGCTTAACCATTTTTGACTGGTAGAAAAATCTAATTAGGACTGGACTCTTCAAGTCAACTGTTCTGTTCGAATTCGATCCGATCTTAAAAAAACAAAAACACTGGTTTTATGAATTTCTATGCCCAATGAGCATGCATGTCATGAGGAAAAAGTATGGTAATGAATTAGTATTGGCTTACCAAAACAGCTTGGGCACCCAGAGCCAAAGCTTTAAAAACATCTGTTCCACGACGGATCCCTCCATCAAGGAGAACTGGGACTTCCCCTTTGACAGCTTCAACCACCTGCATCTCAGATGCAGCTTAACAGTAAGACTAATATCATCAAACCACAATGTACAATGAAAAATCAATGAAAAAATGCCAAAATTCAAAGACATGCCATTTCAAGAGTACGTGTTTTTTTTGGTAAATCTGAAACAGTGATGAAAGCCATAGCCATATACAAGAAATGTAATGTTCATAAATCCAACACTAGGCAGATGGAACAAGGCTTCAAAAATGAGGATAAAAAGACAGCATCATTGTTTCACCATAGCTGCTACCCATTAATAATACCGATTCTTACATGCACTGACCCACCTTTCTCATTGGTTGGTTTGCAACAAGTGGTGTTGTGTAAATAGCATTCTCCCTAAAAATCATCAATTGTTGCACTATGGAAATCATGAATTTCAACCGCAGCCCCCACAAGGTTTTGCCTGTGGGGGTGGTGTGTGATGACCACTCGGATTGGTAATCAAGTGGGCCCACTATGAGGTGCAAACAGTGTGAGAACTTCAGTATTTCCGAATGAAATTAATTTTTCAATCAAATTGAATTTTATAAGAATATCACCGTCACCTCTTCAAGAACAGAAATTGAAGCTGGTACATAATCCAGTTGGCGAGCTCCATGATTTGATACAATTATCCCAGCTACGCCAACTTCAACAGCCTTCCTAGCTGCAAATGATCAGCGTATCAAGCCAATGACAAGCTCGTTCAGTCACTTTTTTCTTATTTTGCAGCAGAATGCTGTTGCACTTCTTTTTCCACTATTCAACACTTGCACTATGAAAAAAATTGGGTTGAAATAAAAGCAACAGAAGCAATGGAACTACCGTCTTCTGCAGTAAGAACTCCTTTGATAAGAATGGGCAAGTTTGTTATAGACTTCAACCACTCTACATCCTGCAAAAGGTTTCAGTACTCATTTATAAACTGACAAGGAGATGAAATGAACTCTGTAATTTTTCATTACCAAAGGTGAGTTTTCATACAACCAATATTACAGGGTCCTTGCAATAATGATACGGGGTACTAATAGTATCAGGTGGGGATAACAATGATGCATGTTGAGAGCCAAAATGTCCACCAAAGCAGCCAGATGGGCCATTATGTATTGGTCAAGCACAGATCCCAAAGTAAGAAGGATAAGTCAATGCCTATACACTCCCAAAAAAAAAAAAAAAAAAAAATTGCTTAAGCAGCCAGATGGGCCACCATGTATTGGTCAAGCATGTTGGGAATCTTTGATGAAATGGTGTCAATTTGATACTTCAGTTAATTTATAAGGCACTCTAGGGATGCCATTGTAATTTTATCTCTGCAAGGGCATGCTTGTCATTTTGATTTTCTTAATAATAGAGAATATATGGATTCGAGCGCCCTAGAATTATTGCTCATGATCACCATTACCAAGAGGGAGGAGGTTTTTTCTTTCCTTTTCTTTTTTCTTCCTTCTTTTTTTTTTTTTTTTTTTTCTCTCTATTTGGGTTTACATTGATCCATAGGGATCTATGCAATCCCACCTTTTGAAGGTATTACTTTCTCCCCTTGTATATGAGGGAATCAGGCTGGGTAAGTAGAGCAGTTCACAGTTTCCTGAATCTTGAGAATTTATGCCAAACTATCAGAGTTTAGAAGATTTGTTTATTGTTCTAAAACATGTGGAGGTTTAATTCAAGAATACTCAAGTACGAGACAGGTTTTTAAGGAATCTACCTGGTCTAAATTCAGTAGTTCAACTGCTGGTTGCTATTTTAACATGTGGAAAGCATCTTAATTGAATACTGGTTGGTGCTTTATCTTTATAATAGCATCTTAATCTCTGACTAAACTAACAGCATAGGAGATATCTGGCCTCGTGATGGTAAGTTCAACTGCTGGTTGCTATTCTCTCTTCTCCCTTGGTCGTTTGGGCTATTGGAGATTGAGGAAGCCTTTAAGGTCAATTCTATCTTGATTTAGTTCCTTGTTAATTCAATAGATTCTGACTTTTATTTTTTTTACAAATTCCTCAACTTTCTGTATATTTCTGGTTTCATCAATTTTGGGCCCTTGACAGTCCGATCTCCTGTAGTCGGGACCATGTCACACTATAAGAGATAGACAATTGCCTTAGAAGGGTTTTATAAATCAAAGACCTTCGTTCCTTTCAATCTTCTATACTCAAAGCACAAAATAATAATAATAATAATAAAAAAACAGATAGAATGCCTTACAAGATATGCTAGTGTCTGCTGCTAATTGCAATTTTCTCGCAAACTGTTTAATGACAGGTAAATATAACTTGTTCATTAGTTAATACCTTCCAATTCAAAGAAGGATCCAAGGTCTTAGCTGCAAAATTTTCGAGCTTTGAACCTTCCTCCTCCTGCAAAGACAGAAAAGAAGAAAATTGTAGTGACGACCTTTTGCAATATGCCGATTGGTTATTTTGAGGTAGAACGTACGTCACTGGGTTACGTTATGACGTTTTGGATACCAACCTTTGGCCAGGCATTCTCATGCACTTTAACTTTGGCCTGGCTATTATCCTGTGCATACCTACCACAACTCTGTCAAGTACGGGAGGAGTGCCTATTTGGTAGGATGTTTGATGTTTGATGTATAGATTATTGTCTTTATCTGATCCTGTTAGTTATCTATATTCATGCATGATTGCCTAGCATACTATCCTTGTTATTCTCTATGATCATCTTTATCTATTACTCTACATTGATGCATCATATCATGTTATTTATATTTATCTACTTGCCTGGTTATTTTTTTAAACAAATCTACTTGCCGGGTTTGTGTAAACATAAAGATCCAGACTTGGTGCTATAGGTGATGGACCCACTCTCTGTGAGTAGGAGATTAAGGCAGTCCAAGAGGATCCACCAGGGGAATACCGCGAGTGGAGTGGAGACCGACATAGTTTGAGTCGTTATGTCCATGCACACAAGAGCCTCTACACAGTTATTTTCTTTGTACAGATTTCTTGGTATCTTTGTATATCTTTCATTAGGCCTCTTTGTTGTGGCCTGATTGTAACTAAAATACTTTGTCTTTGCTATTGCAACTTTAACTATGAATGCATCTTAGATCTTTGCTTCACTCTATTATGATGATTAATACAGTCTGATGATATGGGAAATGAATTCGATGAATGCTTCTTTTTTTTTGAATGATGAATTTGATGAATGCTTCCACAGTAAAGTTTTGAAAAGTGGTGGAAATTGACTAATCCTCACAATGCAGACTTCGATCCAAATGGGAAAAGTTATAAATATTCCCGCCCCGGGAGGTGGACTTCCTTGTTTGTGAATCCGGTTCAAGGGCGTGACAAAAGGCTTAGAAACAGACACCCAACCTTGATTTGGGGATGGGTTTGCACACCACAGGGGTCGACACTCAACGCCCTAGGGTCCCCATTTCCAAAAATATGTCGAGACCTCTTTAAATAAAAAAAATAATCCGAATAATCAATTATAAGTTAAAAAAAGTTCATGAAGAAACAATCGAAGAAACTAAAAAAAAATTTACATGACAAAACACCGTATATACAATCGAACGCTTTTATTGGATAGTTAATCTATACTCATCTCTAAAACCTCCCCCGAATTGCAAAAATTCCTTATTAGGTTTCATTAACTTTCTAATTTTTTGCACTTTAGTGGACCCTCAATTCATGATCCGAACCATTCACTGTGTTCAACACCTACAACATAAAGTTTCTGTGTCCTAAAGCCCACTAAATTCTACAAAAAACTAATATAGATCATTTCTTGCTTGTTGCCCCACATTGTTTACTCGCGCGAAAATGGTGCGTCCAAACATAGTAACACGTTGCACATGTAAAATATACATGCATGGTCAGAATGTGGGGAGGGGAAGCCTCCCCTGGAAATTTCAAAAAACCCCTTGTATATGAAGAAATTTCTTATGGCCTTTTACGTTGGGCCCCCCAAAAAATTGCTTTTTTACATAGTTGCCCCCAACCCACCCCAGGGCCCTGCTCCGCCAGCCCAACATCCTGGTTCCACCCCTGTTAATGCATGTGTGAATTTTACATATGTATATCCCATTTTCATATCCATGCATAAAAGACAACAAAGAACCCTAAGATTAATTAGAACACATGTTCCTTAAAATTCAAGTTTCATAGGACATCAATTTCGATTGTTAATTAGTTTTAAAATCATTTTTCACTGTTTTGGGCTTTTACGGGGCTTCAAGGTGCGACTAGGTCCAACTCGGCCAACTTGACTTGACTTGAGGGTGACTGAGTTGCCCCCAAGACCGGGTACCAAGTTTTAAATCGATTAGCCCAATCATCGGAGCCTTGGAATGGGAGCAAACGTAGCTGGGTAACTCCCCTCTCTCCCTGTATATATAACGCATGCAGTAATTATTAAACACTCGGATTAGGACCTTCTTGAATGGGTGGAAGCTGGCGGCAGGGCTTGCTTAACCGGATACACGGAATTGGGATCTCTCTCGCATGCAAATATTTATATCGGGAAACCCTCGAAACTTCTATTATCGTTGGTAGGAGCGGCGGGAAGATGATGAGTATATATATATATATATATATATATACACCTTGATGTAGATAGATAGATATACAGATGGCAAAGCAAGATGCCCCTAGAGACCTAAACAAAAGTGCATATTAATATGGTTCATCACAGTGTGCGACAACATACATGAGGTGGATAGCAACAGAATTTTCACCTTTACTTGGTATAAGACAATCAGCAACAAACTATGTGGTTTTACAACATTATAACCCTAATCCCTATCAAAAGAGGTAACTAATGATCGACCATGGTCAAGGACATTGTCCCCTGGAATCTGACCTTTGGGTAATTCACTTGTGTAGTGAAGTGATGTCACTTTAAGAGAAAAGAAAAGAAGATGGGTCAAATAAAAAAGTACCAAATTTCAAATATCACATTTTCCTTTTTTTTTTTAAAAGTCAAAAAGATACCTTCTCATGCCACTAAATGACAAAAAGCCATGTCGTTTAGCACCTTTTGATTTGACCCCCTCTTCTTTTATTCTCAATTAATTTGACCATTCTTTTCACTCCACTCTACAAGTAAATTACCTAAACAAGCCACTAGGTCAGATTCCAGAGGACACATTACAACTGGGTGTTTAGTAAAACTCTGAAAGGAAACTCTCACACAAGGCACAAATGAATACCAACAAGAAAACAGAGAGCGCCAAAAATTTAGCAGCTAACAGTCAGGCTCAATACCATAAAACTGAATGCTAAAAGTTTTTTTTTTTAAATGCTAAAACCATTTAAAAGAAGGAAAAGAAAAATCAAAAGTATTTGATTAGAACATGCTCATCTCTTAACAAGTTCATGCAGTATCTAAATATATGCGATTTGGACGAGACAAACTGAAATGGCATGCTTGAACCATACTTAAAAAATAAAAAAAAAGCATGCTTGAACCATACTGTGGAATTCATGAAAAAGCTTTAGAATAAAAGCATACTAGGCATAAAGATATGCCAACTTCCAACTATGCTCATTGTTTTGGAACTCAAGAAGGCGATATAGATAGAGCATTGATACTCACAGGATCAAGTTCTACTGATAAGAGACCTTCCAAAATCTTCAAATTGGGTGGAACCATTCTGCATCATGGATCACCATCAAATAATATTGATCATGCTTATGACAAATTCTCAATGTGATATCTTAAGATCAGAGCTTTTAATATGTTGGAGCAACAGAATTACTCAAGAGGTGGTCCCCATGGATATGCTGCCAGAAGCCACTTAATGGTTTAGCTATTATTTGTTGATCAAATGGTTACAGTCTTCTGCCAGGTAATGTAAATTGCCCATGGTCTATACATGGAGAGAGCAATCCCTTGAATGGCTTGAACACCCCCAGTCCACAACATCTAAGTATACCCATGTTATATGTGATTTTAGTATACATGTCAAGCAATAGTTTTGCATCTTCAAAGAAAAAAGGAGAAAGCATATATGACATGAGCATAAGATGCGGGCACGTCTCCTAGCATAGAGAACAATACTTTGGTATCATCAAAGAAAATCTTACTTATTCTTTATGTCTCTTTCCCTTCGACCAAGCCTAGGAGTGTCAGCAGTGAGAACAATTGCCTTAAATCCATACCTCTCAGCTCTCTGCACTAGCTGATATGAAACATCTCTCCTTCTGTAAACCTGAAGAGTCCCTCCTCAGGTTATTAGAAAAGCAAAGTTAAATAAAAAGATCAGAAAAGATAGAAACCGAGAGACTGAACAGAAAGCCTTAAAAATATCATACGTATAACTGAAAGAAGCGGATAGCATCACAGCTGGAAGCAACTTCCTCAATGGTGCATGTAGATGAGGAGGACATCACCTAGAGAAAAAAAATAGTACAATCCTTATAGCCTACAAAGGTAAACATAAAGGCTTAAAGAAAAGGGTTTCTCCCTTACCATGATGGTGTTACATAATGCCGCAGCTCTGGCGGTCGCCACCTCTCCTAACAAAATGCATGAAATTGGGAAAGAGGAATCAGATAGCACACTGAACTCATAGAACTAGGAACTCCTGAACATGATAAATACCTTCAGGATGTGCTAGTTTGAGCATTCCAGTTGGGGCGATAATGATCGGTGCTGAAATGTTGTAGCCTAATATAGTTGAAGATAAATTTACTTTGCTCACGTCTATGAGGATCCTTGGCTGAAAGCTGAAAATCCAAATAGAAATAGCACATTAATCACCATTCCAGCATTAACCTAAGAATCAATATTAACAAGCTTTACGTGATTCTGCGAAATGCTTCAACATTCTCTCTCAATGTGTGTTCATCCTCAGCTCCTCCACTAAAGTAATCATAATACATCTTTGGAAGAACTTTCTTAGCCAGTTCTTGGAACTCCATGACGTTAACTAGCTCAGCTGTCATGTCTTTCTTTCCTGGACAAAATGCCTATTAACTTCTCAATAATACTGAAATATCCACAACATATATGGTACGCTACAATTTAAATACACACGTGCTCCCGTGCAGATGTCTTGCACAGTGCAATACCCCCCACATGATCAATCCTAGCCCCATCATTGTAAAACAACTAGGGGTGTTCATGGTTCGGGCCAGGCTGAGGCATATCCAGGCCCAGCCTGCGTTTGGAAGCATAGGACCATATCTGGGCCAAGCCCACCACAGGGCTTAAGTGCCTGGCCTGAGCCCGCCCATTTAGTCAATTGGGCCTGATTGGACGGGCTTTCTACCACTTTTTTGAACTTTCTAACACTTAGTTGGGTAAATCAATCACAAACTACATATATCATATTCGGGCCAAGCCGGACTTTGGAGCTAAGTAACTATGTATTTAAGAGAAAAAACAAAAGCTTCCTTTCCTCCTCCTCTTTTTTTTTTTTTTCTCTCGTTTCTTCATCTTTTTTTCTATTTTGAGAAGAGACTCAAACTCACATACTGTGGGCCGTAACAAGCGGAGTTTGTGTCTCTAACCAGCCAAGCTACAACCTATGACAACAACTTCCATTCACCATCGTCTGCCCTTTCTTATTTATCCTTGAAAATCCTCCAAATGAAGGGTTAGGAATTCAACTCATTATGAATTAAGGACTACCCTCACCCACGCTATCTATTACAGGATGAAAGCTCAGACGAATGGCAAAGTGTATCGGGGCAAATTAAGAGTAATGTAAAGCTAAAAATTGTCCCAACTCTAAAGTTGATCCCTTCTTAAAGAAATAGTACATGGTAGAGAGTATTATTGATTATGATGTGTACCAGGACTTATTTCTACCTAAAACCTTTTTAGGTCGCATTTTGCAACCAAATCCTCAGGGGAAATATTTTAACTTTCCACAAGTGGTAGAAAACTCACGTTTGGCAATTTAAAAAACACAAGGACTTTTGCTAATGGAAATCCTAATTTTAGATGATTTTCAAGATGAGCAATCTCTCCCCATGGGATCTGAAAACCCTCCCTTTTGCACCAATATGCACGAAATTCCCAGCAATACAAACCATCAGCGAGGAATCCCTGTACCTGGAAGAGGAAATTGCTTTCTCCGCT
>QPKB01000001.1:86993249-87007007 GCA_003546025.1 Camphora micrantha
TTTGAAATCCAACCTGAGTAGAGGACAACAATACTTTGATCTCAGAAAAAAGTTGAAATGATCTTTCCAAGGGCCCCAGCCATGTGGAAACTGAAGAATTGCATTTAAATAATCGCTTCTGACATCTTCCAAAAAAAAATAATAATATAATAATTGCTTCTAACAATCACTTACCTGTTGGAGAAAGAATGCGATAGATATAAATAGCCACTAAATTGCAAGCGCCCTCCAGTTTCGTTAAGAGTTTTTCATGCTATCAAGAGACATGAAGGCACATTCCCCTAGAATTCCTGTTAAACTACCATAATCATGCAGGCTGATTTTCTCCTATCCGCTCTCGACAGTAAACTTCAACCACAAAAGTGGGGTGAACATCAAGATATATCTTCTTTAACATGCGCGACCCGTCAACTCAAAACAAGCAACCACGCGGTACGTCATCAGCATGATATTATTAATCATTGAAATCATTTGATTGTCATTTTTCATTATAGTTATTTGTAAGCAATGCATGCATTCGACAACATTTATAAATCAACTTGACTTATTTAGATTCGTTTTGGTCTTTCCAAATACAAAAAATGTATTATTTAAGAAATCCTGATCCGATGCTTGAATTGTGTCCATATCTTGTTAAAGGGGTCACACGACATTAATTCTCTACTAGTTCTCTGTGCGTGATCTCTCTGTAACTCTTGCTTGTGTTTACTCCTAGTTCTTTATCTATCTTCAAGTTGCTGGGCAGACTTCATGTGTGGAGCTGCCTTCATTTGCTTGCAGGTATTCTTTGCTGTTTTCAGATGCTGCTCGCTCTCCTTTTCAAGAGACACCAGTTTGTGTTTCTCTGCTGCTAAGACATTGAGACTCGAATTACTCCATAAGTATACAAAATCCAGCGTACTAAAGCCCCATTGTCACGAATGCAAAAAGGAAGCAGAATAAATATAAAACCTGAGCTTTCACGAACAGCCATTCCGAGATAAAGTTTGAGAAGGCGCTCATTCATGGATCGCTCTTTTTCTCAGAAGCTGCAAGCTTTTGGCCTCCGCCTCCTGCATACAGTTGCGGTGAATGTTTAGACAAGGAAAAAAATGTATGGAGCTAAGGAATATCACTGGAATGAAGTAGCATGTTGTAAAAACAAAGAACCTGAAGGCGAGAATTGAGGGTCTTTCTACACCAGCCAAGCATCTGCCCTTCTGGCGTTGTCTCCTGTTAGCATTATAAACAACCAAATTCAGCTAGATAATTTGATTGAAAATTCAAGTGACGTGCAGTTTTTTATATAACTGGTGGGTGTTTTTCTCTTCTTTTCTCTTTTTTTCTTTTTTTTTTTTGGTTGTTGGATCTGTCTGATGATTTTATTTATAGAAGTGTTCATAAGATGCCAATGAGAGGGTCATTTAGAACAAGACACTAGAAACAGTCAATTTGAGAGACAGAGTATAACAGACACCTACAGAAGCAATTGAAAGATGAAGAGTAAAACCTGCATAGCTTCAATCTGCCTCAATAGTGGCTGGTTGATTCAGGCACCTGTGTAATCAATTCCTCACACCGAAGTTCACTTGCCCTATAGATCAGCATGAACCAATATCACATAAAATCTCCATAGTTGAGGGAATCATTACTTAGCAGGATATTTAAAAAACAAAAAAAAATTCACCTGATAGCGTTTTTTGAAGGTCATCAATGTCTCTTCGAAGCATGTCTCTCTGAAAACTGCCTACAATATCAAACCAATAAATGTACACATAAAATCAATAAATGAATTGCATTACACAACATGCCATGAGAAGGACCAGGTTCAAACAAGTACCTGCTGCCGTTCTACTCAGAGTTTGCCTCAATTCTTCAAGTGCTTGAACCAATGTAGCTTCACGTTCCCAGCTTCTCTCAAACGACTCTCAAGTTCAGTTCTAGCTTCATTATTGGCTCGTGCCTCCGCTAATGATTCAGCTCCTTGGCTGCATCAAAAGCATCGTATAAAATTCTTTCTGGGCAGCAAGCTCTGCTTGACTTTTTCAATCGTTTCTTGCAGTAGCTTTTCTGTAGCTGCCTTGTCGCGTTTGATACTCTCTACCTTTGTCTCTTCAACCTATATAAAAAGGACAGACAGTTGTTAGCAACGAATTAAATAAACAAAAACAACACAGACAAGTAGAGATCTTCGTAAAAAATAAAACTTGAATCAAACAGTTCTAACTTCTGACCACTTGAGATGGAAAGAATCACCTGTGCTACAAAAAACTATCCAGAAAAAAGAATACTGATGATTTAGTGTAAACTTTACAATTATGAACTTTTCAATAAAAATTTAAAAAAAAGGATCGATAAAAAAGTGGGAAGCTGCAATGGTGGCACTGAAGTTCTGAAATGCAGTCTTATTTGTACATGAAGCTTAAATATGATTCAAACACATTAAGTGCTGCAACCCGGAAACATCTGAAACGTATCACCTACTACACATTGCAGGTACCAAGTTGAATCTATTCACATAAATGTGAAGTCGTCTCCTCTCCTCCTCTCCAAGATTAAAATCATAGGATTAAGGCAGTAAGAACGATCCAGATAAACAGGATAAAGGGAAAAGGAACTCAATCAGTAAGACGCTTTTGCTATGTTACAGTAGCATTCAAAAAGGTTACTGAGTGTTTTTCCTGTGACCAACAAGAAAAGTCTCGAAGGAAGTGCTTTTTGTCAAAGATATTCCCAAAATTTTATTTTTGGGCAAAACTGTTCTTCAATTTTCATATAAAAAACACCATTCTTCTCTTAGAGAAGGGTCTTCCATTCAGAAAAAGACTAAGAATAATGTGCATTCTCCTCAAAACAGAGCAAGAATAAAAGGTATGGCATTTCTTACAAAGCAAAGGGCAAAGTGTATTACATGTGTGCACGTGTGTCCATACATACATACATGTGTGTATATTCATAATAAAGCGAGACATATCCGTGGACCATTCAAACACTCAAACACACACAAAGATTTTGGGAAAAGAAGCTACCAGCACTAAAACCATCAAAAGGAGGGGAAGAAAATTCAAAACAATGATTCCAGTGAACATTTTTTTATGAGTAACAAGATAAATTCAATTTTACAATAATATATTCAGGCACAGAGATAGAACTGACAAAACACACCCTATACAGTATAAAAGAAATATACTGGTAGCAACTAGCAAGAGAGACCAATGCAAAACTACAATCATTAGTTACTATTTGCATAATAATTCTAAATACCTGAAGCTTGGAATTAAGCCTCTGCTTTTCTTCTTCAAGCTCCCTGATCTGACATCCATATATAAGAAATCGAAAACATTGTTAAAAATGAGATTCATTTTTGGAAGGTCGAGACTCAAGGATCTAAGTACATACTTGTGCCCTTAATTTTCGGATTGTTGATTCTTGAGCAGCTTGCTTCTTTGAAAGTTCCTCGCCTACAAAAAAAAGACAGTCACATTCAACCAGTAAAACATAAAATCATTGAACAATTTTTTATACAACAGTGTGGACCGCTAAAAAAGGTAGTTAAATGCCTCATCATCTAGCTAGTAAGCACACGACCCATATCAATGGCCAAATCAACGAGTAGAAGGAAAGCTTCAACATGTTCTCGCTTCCATCATCTCAAAGGACCAAGGAACTTTCGTTCACGGCGGAAAAATTCCTGATGGGTGCTAGCTGCCAATGCGTGCTTTCATTTATGTTCAGGGCAAGGAATCTCGGATTGATGTGCAAATTGGACCTTGGCAAGGAATCTCGGATTGATGTGCAAATTGGACCTTGAAAAGATATATGACAGCATAGATTGGGATTTTTCTCTTACGTGATGAGACGTATGGGCTTTGGTACAAGATGGAGCAAATGGATCATGGAATGTGTCTCAACCACTCACTTCTCATTAACAGGACACTTACAGATTTTTCCAAGCTCAAACATGCTTGCGTCAAGGAGATCCTCTATTCCCCTTCCTCTTTCTTGTCATTTGGGAAGCTTTGAGTTGCATAGTGCATATAGTTGATCGTGCTAATCTTATCAGAGGGTTTAAGGTAGCCGCTGATGCCCTGGTCAACCACTTTCAAATTCGCAGATAATAAATTATTTTTGTGCCACAGATAGAGATCAGATTGAGTGTCAAGGCCATTCCATTTTGTTTTGAAGCAGTTTCGGTTTGAAACATTAACTTCTTTTTTTAAAGTCAACAGATTGGGGTGAGAGTTGAAGATAGCCACCTTGCTGAGCTAGTTGATTTGATTGGGTGTAGGCTGCTTCTCTTTCTGCTTCCTACTAAAGTCTTCCTCTTTTGTATTGGGACTGCGACTAAATCTCTAGGGAATCCAATGGTTGAGAGGTAGAGTCAAACTATTGGTAGGTTAGATGCCAAATCTCTAGGAGCAGGATTATTCTTATTAAAGTCACCCCTCTAATCTCCGATATACTATATGTCCCTCTTCAAGTGCCCAACAGCGGTTTCAAATTGTATAAAGAGAATGCGATGCAAATTCTTATTGCAAGGCAACCATCCTAAGAAGAAGTTGATTGATTGTTTAACCCAAGAAGGCGACCTTGGTTTCATCTATGCGCCAAATGAATCAAACACTATTAAGGAAATAATAATGGAGAATAAGTGAAGATTCTGATGATTTGTGGAAACACGTTCTGAGGTCCAAGTGCGGGTTGGACAGGAAGGGTAGGACATTCAGGAGGCTAATGCTTGTATTTTGGTGTGTGAAGAGGAATTGTGTCGGCTTTCTCTCTGCGCCTCGGGAAGCAGAGAGGTCTTGGTTTGACACCAACGTTCGTTGGCCACCTCTCATAGTTTTACCCAGTGCATGTGGATAGGAGGGTTTGCATGTGCCCCTAGGATTAGTTATCGGCTGTCCAGAATTGAGTGTCCCTCAGGCTCAAGGCCAAAGAATCCGGGATTGGGCGGGGCGGGGAGATACCCTGGTTATAAAAAAAAAAAAGGCTTTCTCTCATAGAGTTTATCCAGTTTTTGGCATGATATATGGGTTGGCAATAGGCCTCTTGTGACTCAATTTCCAGCCCTCTTTCGTCGGCCGTTAATCAAGGAGCTCTGGTGAGTAGATACAAGGAGAGAGTGCGAGGCCAAGAAGTGTGGTGCCCAACTTTTAGACAAAATCTCTCAGAAAGGGAAGAAAAATCAGTCTCAGTCCTTGTTGATCATGCTTGGGAGATGTATATAATATTGGAGGATCAGAGAGATAAGAATCTGGATGGCCATTGCTGAAGGAGATTTAGTTGCTCCTTCTTTTCAATCCATCTCGAAAGATTCCACGGCCCCTAATACTATTGCTATTTAGTGGACTTCCAAGGTTTCCCACAGCTTTGACTTTTAGATGATTGGCGATCGTAGGTGGAACCTTAACGTTTCCACTGCATTATGATTGAATTCATTTAGCTGGGACAGCATCACACGCTAGCTTGACTCGAAAAACATTTTCCATTTGGTCAGTTCAACTGGAGGGCCTCCTTGGGTAGGAGGACCAGGTATATATGGTCCAATACCTTGGATGTTGACCTGACAAAGGCCCAGATCCGAGCACAATCTAGCAAAATATCATAAACTTCTTGACCAAATTGCATGAGTGGCCCTTTCAATTGTCTGTATCCATATGCAATCTTTTCCACATCTTTTTTGAATACTTGTCCTTCAAAGTTCTCATTTGAATATAATCTTTTCTACATCTGAAGTTGTATTGAAAAATTTCTTAACATTGGGCAAGCTGTTACAGCATTTCTGCTATTTTGGACTGTCGCCCAATTTTGTACTATCACCAGAAGACTACAAATGGAAATTCGTTTTGTTCCATTTGATATTTAGATGGAAGCATCATACAGGATCTCATTACCCTTGCATGGGTAATTTAATTGAGGATATTGGAGCTCATGTCTTGCCTGGGCTTCTCTGTTGGGGCAGTTTGCCTCTTATGCATAGGATAGGAACATGGGCTTACATATGTAAAAGTTACATATGCAGATGTTATATCTGCAAATGTTACAAATGTGAAACACATTATCTGCCTGTCCAAATCACCATTTTCACATGATGGTACACCCAATAGTTTTAGTTGCGTTTGGATGTTTTGAACAGTTTTCACAAATTTCTCAAAAATCCATGAAGACATAAAATGTCCTATTGTTTATCATTACAATGAGAATATTGAACAGTTCAGATCATGAAAATGGGGGCCCACAAAAGTGCAGAAAATTAGATCTATAGGTCGGAATTGTTTGGACACATTATCATGTCTGTCAAAATCATTATCATGTCTGCAAATGTTACAAATGTGAAACACATTATATGTCCGTCAAAATCACCATTTTCACATGATGATACACCCAACAGTTTTAGTTGGTTTGGATGTTTTGAACATTTTTCACAAATTTCTCAAAATCCATGGAAGATATAAAAATGTCCTATTGTTTATCATTAAAATGAGAATATTGAACAGTTCAGATCATGAAATGGGGGCCCACAAAAGTGCAGAAAATTAGATCTATAGGTCGGAGTTGTTGGACATTTTTCACAAATTAACAAAAATCTGTGAAAATTTAATATGATCAACTTAAAAAGTGTTGGGGTTATTAGTTCAAAAACCACAATTGAATAGTTTGATTACATATATGAGGCCCACAGGAATGAAAAAAAAAAAAAAAAATGAAGTGGCTGATGAGACTTGACCAGCAACCAATTGCATGACCAAATGCAATCACCGTGTGAAGTATGTACTAGTGCCTTTTTGCAGTGGGACCGGGAGATGTGAAAGTGAAATGGCATAGCATTTTCACACCACATGCACGAATGAGTGCAAACACACGTGATGATGCATAAATCATATCGCATTTGAATCATTTACATTTGTAAATGAGAGCAAAAAAAACGACCCCTTAAGACACAAATTGAGATTGGCTTATGGTGTTGCTGATCACTTGGTGAAAATGGAATGGATAGACAATGTTTGATGTCAACATCTTTCCTGTACTTTTACTTTCATGTCTTGACTCTGTGTCATTTTTCCTTCTTTCACATGTTGTACCTTTTGGTTTTAAGCAATATATCTAAATCACCATGAAAGAAAGATTAGTTAAACTTTGGAATCTGTATGCTGATGCCCAAGATGCTATTACATGTTTGATACAAATTATATAACTATAAGTATCAAACAAATGTTGTATAGGACAATATCAAAGTTTTGAGACTAGAATGTATGGGTAAGAATTCCTCACAGCTCTACTTCGGCCATAACTTGGTTAATTATCTCATCTTTCTCTTTCAAAAGTGCAGCCGCATCACTTTTTCTACTTTGTTCTCTCCTCAATGTATCCCTTTCTTTTGTAAGAGCATACACCTTTATAAACAACAGGAAAAATATAGGAGAACAGAGTCAATCAGAACATCACATCCAGATAATATTAATAATAATAACACATGCTCTCAACATATAACGAGTATTATTTCACACTTAGTGGATGAGGGTAAGCACAGCCTAATGCAACTGATTAAATTTTCATAAGCTAGAAATTTTGTAATGATACATAGACCTTATGTAGAGACATACTTATTTGCTAAAACCTTTTAGTTTCAGTCTACAGAATTCAAGCAAGGCCACATTTTCATGCCAAGTTGTATCAATGATAAAACCGTGAGAAGGATGCGCACCTTCCTTTCAAGAGTTGCAACCCTTTGAAGGTACTCTTTCTCTCAGTGCGTCGGATTCTGCCTCTACAGATTTCCTCTGCAAAACAATGGTCATGAGTTCTCAAGTCAAACGGAGAAAGAAGTCTTGAAATCAGAAGATGATTGCCTAATGCAGGGTATGCTCTTGAAATAAAAACTTTCAAAGAAAACTGTGATAACAAACAAGCTGCCAGAAAAAATGAAAGGAAAGAAAATCAACTACATCCATGTAACTGTGCTTTTATTAGTAAAAGCTCAACATATTATGGGCAGTATAGATAATAGAGAGAGTAATATGGATGGCTAATATCTACCAAAAAACAAAGTAACATTTATAAGATAAATTATAGGGCATGTAGTAACCCAACCAAAAATGCATATAGAACTTTTTTTTTATTTTCTATTTTTTCTCTTTCAAGTGAAAGGGATGGATTCCAGTATGGTACCCGGACATAATTCTTATCAAAATGGATAATGGGCTACAAGCAATATTAGTCTAATGGATGAACAACATGATTGATGATCAATGCTTGAATGGTGTTGTCCAAATATGACGATGGGGTTAGAGTTATTTGATAATTTTGGGTACTCTTCTTATCAATATGGATAATGGGGCTACAAGCGGTATTAGTATAATGGTGAACGACATGAGATTGGATGATTAATGTGTAAGAAGTCTTATCATATGAGGCTGGAGTCAAAGAGCTATTGATAATTTTAGATGCTCCATCCATTAGGTTTCCAAAATTATCCAGTGAGTAGATATTATAGTATTGACGATGAAGATAGGTTCAAGGCAACTTGAAACTCAATGCAGTGTTCAAGAATTGGTTGCCCCCACAGTCCAAGCCTGCCACCCCAGATTAATATCATGGGGTGGTGATTTGTTTGATATGAGTGTTAAAATTATATATAGTTATTATATATTGGTAATTTGTTGTTACCATTAGCAACAGGAACCAATGACCATTATGCTGGACTTAAGAAAAAGTAAATATTTCAATAATTGATTTAAGACATTAAATAACCTTATGTGAATATTTTTAGCCTCCTATTATTTCTTTTTTTTGTTCATTTTTTTTTTGAATTTTTTGTGACCTTGTTAAGAATGGCATGCCCGTAATGGTCCAGCACGGTAGTGGGGCACCAACTGATTCAGTCCTAACCAACACCGAGATTTAAAACCTTGGTCCTAAGCCTCTTAAGAATCTACTTTGTTTTGTGGTATTTATTATTTTTATGGCTATAAATCCAATCTCTGTGGACCTAAGAGGTTCATGTTTGAATGATCCATAAGGTAGATCTATAGGACCAGACCAATAGACAAGCATCTTAGTGCCCCTCAACCCAACCCACTCCCAATCTGCACGTGGGAGAATATTCTCCATTATGGTGTATGACATTTTAACATACAAATAATGAATTATATCATACAAACAGAAAGCCCTATCCCTGATTTTTTTTTAATGGTAAATTTTATTAATCTAGAGAAAAGGACGCCAAAGAAGCTAAGCAAAACCACAGCCTAGCCAAGCCCTAAAACACATTACACGCCTAGTCGCCTACTCTAAAAGACCAAAACATCTTAAGAGAAGCTATAAATCAAAAGAAATAAAAGAGCAATAAACTCCTTCCTTTGCAAGACCATCTGCCATGACATTTGCCTCTCTTAAGATATGATGAAACGAGGTATCCAGGTGTCTCGAAATATCCTACACCTCCTTCGCAATGCCTGCCAGTCTCCAAGGATGACAGGTCTTCCCTGAGCCTCATTGAATTGTCAAAAAGGAGACACTTTCAAGAATAGCAGTGTATCCTCCCCTCCTGAGAAACTCACAACAGCCAACTAGAAGAGCAAACACGTCGGCTTTCATAGGCATCCTTAGAGTCCACTGGCCCTAAAAAGCTCTTAACAATATTGTCATTCCAATCCATAGACTCCTCCAATACCTCCTCTGCAAATCGTTTGTAAATAGCTACTATCAAAACTCAGCTTAGGGACTCTACTCCAGTTGGGGGCAACATTCTATGCACAACATATGCACACAAACCCAACCATCCACGACTATGAATTAGGGGAATAGGTAATTATTATTTCAGATAAGAACAGGGAGGGCCTTCTGTACTTGATACACAATGATACTTTCTCACTAGTTTTTACTACATGACCTACTCTTTGTAACTTGCAACTAGAATGAAATTGTTTAAAAAAATCACAAGAATCTATAATTCATTGCTAATGGATGCGAGATGTGACCATTCAACATCGTCGCCATTGCCTTATTCCATCTATCTTCTGTGAATAGGTTCTGATCCCCTTGGGGGATGATTGCAATATTTACAAGTATACCTGCCACTTAAGGCTACAATCATGGTAATCAGCTTATTGTAATAAATCAACGAAATCTTCCTAAGGCTAAAAAATAAAAATAATGCTTATCTGTGTTCCTACATGGAGAAGATATCACCAGTTCATAGGCCAAAATGGGCCCTTATGGATTATGGGCCTGAACGATGACCCGGGTTAGGTGCTTTATACGTACATATCTTGGTTCAGGTGGAATCGATTCATTGATATAGTGCAAAAAACTTTCATAATTCTTCAACAAGTTATCATAGCCTAAGAGGTAGTAAGACTGTAGGATTACTAAAAAAGCTCTACAACTTGTATCTAGTGACAAGTAATTATTTTGAGAAGTTACCAACATAATAATAAACACAAGCAAGAAAGATAACACTTACGATGCATAGTAGTAAAACGTACAGCATAGAGTTTTTTTCTCATAAGGTATGACACAGTTAGCAATAAAACTAGCATTCTCTGCAGCAACTATCTATTCACTGGCCCATAATACAGTGGAAAAAATAAGCGAACAACGAATTGGTCCATCCTACCTTCAATCCATCAATCGTAGACTTTAGCTGTTCATTTTCATTCATTAACTTCGCAATCTCATCAGCTTTAGCCTGCAAATACAACCAACAAAACATGAAAGAAAAAAGGGTAATAAATAAAAATGTCATGAGAAACTTCCAAATGCTTTACTTTAATTAGTAACAATTAAGGTTGAGCATCTCAAGATGTATTGATAATTGTGTATAGTGAAAACTAAGTAGCCCAAGGAATACAATGAAAAATACAGGACATAAATGAAAGAAAACAAATGGCATTTGAAGTTGAAAAAAAACTATGATGCATTCTTTAGACACAAAACAAGCTTTTACAGAATGACTATAAGAAAGATCTTCCCCCCTGATAATTAGAAAGAAAATTACTTAAATAAATAATAACATTGTCAGTCACCAGATCAAGTTTGGCCTTTACAGAGAATGTGGTATGGTAGGAAGGAAATATCATATATGATGGTCACATCATATAATGGATAGAGAGACCACTAGATTACAAATTTTAATGGTAATGATTCAAGACATTCATATCAGAGCAATGAAAACCAAGAAGATCTGAAGGAGAAAACTGTCCAGTTCCTTCAAGTAAATGATTTTTGTTTTTTATTGGAGAGACATATAGGGCTGTGCTCACATGGGGCCCTCATGTGGGCCCACCTGGTGCAATGCCAATCATGAGGGAGGAAGGGAATCGAAAGATATGAATGGGACCTACATGTTTGCAAAAGTTCAACTCCATTAGATCATCCTAACTCCTTGATCCATGACCCTCAAGTTTAATGGCTTTAGAAGGTATCAATCAGTTTTTTAGGATTTCAATCATCCCCCAAAACCAAGTTGAATTTCCTGGGTCCGCCCCTGTATGTATGTATAATTGTATATTATAAATATATATATATAGAGAGAGAGAGAGGGAGAAAGAGAATTCATAAAAGGATGTGAACTATAAAGGAGCAACTATGGAATGCTTTTTCAGAATGAAATATATAAACTGAGAAATACCTGGGATTGTCTAGCAGCTCCTTGCAATGCAGCTTCCATCATTTTCATTTCCATCTTAACCTTCTGCATTTCAATGCCAGGATCGACAAAATCAGACACATTCGTTTCAGAACGCAAATGATGCTCACTATTGTCATTTTCAAAATCATTTGCCTGAACATCACTGTCCACAGACTTAATGGGCGATCCACTATAATGAAGTGCAGATTCAGAAGTCGTATTTGGGGCCTGCCCTAAACTAATATTACTCGGTGAGCTATCGGTTAATAGTTCAGTGGCACTTTCGGCCTCCACAACACCAACTGGACTTGAATCAGAACCCTCGGGCTCGGTAACTTGTTTAACCTTTAATGCATCAACAAGCATCGAGGAAGCACTCTCAACAGACTGTTCTGCATCTGTTTTCTGTTCGTCCTGACCATCTGGTAATTCACTGGTATGATGTGATTCATCGGGTGGAGGGAGAACACCATTCTCTACTTGTTCTACTACATTTGAGCTTGTTAATTTAGATTCGTTGGATTGTGATTCTTCAATTGATTCCTGTTCTGCAGCATCCTTATGCTGAACTGACTCCACAGACTCACTTGTTTCTTGATTGCTAATGGCAGAAGGAACAGTTTCACTTTCAACTGACACCTGCTGCGTATCAGATTCAGCTTCATCAAGTTCCCTGAGTACATTAGATGTGCTTTCTGCAGCATCTCCGTCCCCACTTATTGTTTTTTCGCCTTCCTTATCAGCCGGAACAGTCTGTTCAGAGGCAGACAATGGTGTGCCTTCAGTGGAAACACCACTGAAGCCCTCAACTGGAGATGGCGGCTGCAAAGATTCTGCTTTCTCTGATGGTTCTACAGAACTTTCTCGGCCCTTTTGCCCCATGAATGCCATAACCGGATCAAATAGTGCTCTCCTATCTGACGTTAACCATGTTTTAGAATCAAAACAACAAACGTAACAATCACTTCATATATTAAGAATCTACTTCATTACAAATGTACAAATCAGTTCATAGGTAAATAATCTACTACATCGCAATCTTCATATATCTTTATGAAATCCAAAGAGTTCAAGATCATTCCACTTGAATGGGTTTGAATGTCGTGAAACAGTAGGCCACACTCTACACTACTAATAGGAGGTTGGATCTGATCCACCGTAGGACTCCTCCAAATCCAAACATAACATGAACAGTGAACTGCAGCCAAGACAATTCTATATGAAAACCTTTAGTGCCTGATTGTATCACGCTGTTGAATTCCCATGAAATCTAAATTTCCATGTAATCTAAAGCAATTCCTTCTGTCAATGGGCTAAAAGTGAATGATTTAAACTGAAGATCTAAAAGGAGATCTCAAACAAACTCCCTTTTTGGTCAAAATCTTAGGAGAGTGATCATCCCAATCTTCAAAAAAACAAACCGCTCTATTATGAATTTCTAGGAATTCAATTCCAATGAAACAAACAGGCTTAGAAGAAAAAAAAAAAAAAAAAAAAAAAAGAGAGAACAAATATCACAAACCATAAATATTCATTACCTTCACCCTGCTCGGATTTCTCCTCTAGCCCGAGAGCGCTATCGAAATTCTTCTCGATATTCTTCACGCTCTCGCTCAGCTTCGTCACTGCCCCTGCAAGATCGGGGAAGCCCCCTAAGGAGACCTTCCCCAACCACGCCATTCTCTAACACCGAACCAAAAACCCTCAATCCAAACTCAAAATTCCCAGCTCGGACGCATCAAAAACCCTAAAATCACAACCAAAATCTCATAAGCACAAACACAAACGGGTAAAAATTCAAACTTTAGAATCCAAAATTCACCCAATATGGAGAATCATCGGCACATAAAATATGTAATGCAATGAATCAGGAAAACGAGATGATCGAGAAGAGAAGAGAAGAGAAATAGATGAATATGTTTCGAGAATGAATCTTTAAAAAAAAAAATTACCTCGTAGTAGATCGGATTGAGATGAACAAGATCTGGAGATATATATATATATATATATTTATCTTTTAATTTTATTACTGTTGGGTTGGGTAATTATTGAGGGAATGTCGCTAGGGTTTGGGTTTGGATAAATTCGTATGAATACTAGGATTTGGTTTTTGGAGGGATTTGGAATCCTTGTGCGTGCCGATC